>PVJL010006282.1:0-94497 GCA_004026885.1 Lyroderma lyra | reverse complement strand
GGAGGGGCGGGGAGGGGTGGGGAGGGGTGGGGAGGGGAAGAGGGGGAAGGGAAAGGTAGGACCTTGGCATCCCCAGTAGCCCTGTAGAATGTAGTTCATGATGTGGGTGATATGCTCTAGAGAAACAGGATGTGTTTGGAAGGGAATACCCACTAAGCTATCAGTGGCAGTGCAAATTCCAGCTCTGTGTACTTGTTTGTTGTCAGCTCTGGATGCTGCCTGGGAGCCTCTGAATCTAACTCCCTTGTTAAGAGGGACTTGAAGAACGGTTGTTAATGACTTGCCAAGTCCCCAAGAGAATTCTCCTGACTCCCAGGCTAGTGCTCTTCCACCTCACTTCACTGGGCCTTTAGTTAGAACAAGAATATGGGGGGTGGGGGTGGGGCGCAGACACTTCCTGCACCAGTACATATTATCATGCACATCAAGTCCCATCATCAGAAAAAAAAAACAAAAACCAAAACAGAACCCTTTACAACACAGAAGAGCCAAAAGTAAGGTTTTCTTTGAACACTTTCTATATATTTCTATATATTCACAGCAAAACAAGCTTATCTCTGACTTCTGCAATCCTGATATCTAAGAATACATCATGACACTTGTGGATATGATAATCATGTCAGAAAACCATTTTCCACCAATGAATAAACTAACTGTAAAATCAGTAATTTTGTGGGATTTTACTTTAAATAACTGTTATGTTTCTTATTTAATAAGCCAGAAATCCTTTGCAAATTAACTTCTTAATGCTTGCCTCTGATTCTACCTTTCAACATAAGAATCCATAAAATTTTATTTCATGCCTGAAATAGAAGATTTCTGGTGATTTTTCACTAATCTTGTATCAAAGATAAAAGATACAGGAGGTCAAAAAGCCTGAGTCACTGTAGCTTCCTCCCTCACGTTTGCCTTTACAACTCATTTGTCATCCAGCCCTATTGTTCCTTTTCCCAGATTCAGCCTTACTTTCCTGTTTTCCTTGTCCCCTCTCTGCTCCCTGTCTTTGTATACAAGGGCTGTCTGGAAAAACCCAGCCATTAATGCCTCTGGTGTTCATAGTGCATGGCTGGGTACTTTCCAGACAGCCCTTGTAATCCTACTTCTCAGTAAGTAATCACCTTCATTCTAGTCTCCTTTATGATGACTTGAAACAGTGTTTCCTGCAGTCTTCTGGCAAAGTAACTTTCCTATAGCATTATTCTCATTTTTTCATCATTTCTACTCTCAGAAATTACAGGCAGTCCAAACTTGTCACCATGGTGTGCCATGCCTTCATGGTCCAACCTGACGTTCTGAGAGGATGGCTTCCTCCCCACCAAGGCCAACTTCACAGATTGTGAAGCTCCTGGTCATTATCGTCGGCCTCTCCTTCTCCTTTTTGTGTCCTTTGACCAGGTGTGTGCCTGATTGCTCCTTTTTCTCTCATTATCCTTCCCCTACCAGTGCTACCAAAGTGTAGTCTGGGGGTTAGCAGCTCTGCATTACCTGGGGGGAACTGGCTACAAATGAAATGCTTGGGTCCTCTTCCTGATACCCTGAATCAGAATCTCCAGGCCCAGGAATCTGAACTATAACAAGCTTTTCAGGTAATTCACATTCATACACACACACACACACACACACACACACACACACACACCCTAATATTTGAAATACACTGTTCTAGATGATAACAGGTCCCAACATTCTTTGGCAGTACTGGATCTGCTGAAGTTAAATTAGTAATTAATTAGTGAATCATTTTGTGGAAGAGCTCAGTCTAGAATCGTTTTGCTAACTGCTCTCACTTTGCTTAATCACCTTGACTGTCTGATTGCCCTGGAAAAGCTGAGTTGGGAAAAGTGAAGCATGTGATCTGACTCTCACCTGAACCCTCAGAAATGACCACTATTCTATTAGTTACAGTGTGGCCTTGGCCAGTGGGCAATGACCTGGTGTGGCACCACTACCCTCTGCCCCACCATACTGTTTACGGTGACACTTTAGTGCTATCAAAAGACACACTGTGTGTCTTTGAGATACCTGGGTAGAGACACCTGCTTATGGAACCAGCAGCAACACTGACAAATTCAGAACTCTGTCCAGGCCTTAGGGCACCGACAAGTCTACACATGGACATGTCTGCACTGCGTGCTTCTCGTATACACTCTGATTTCCATTCACTTCACACATCACATTCCTGGCTCTGGATGCACTTTAGATTCCCATTTGGTTCCGAATTGTTTCCCTCAGATTTACCTAATTATTTTTGTTTCAAATCATTTTGGTTTCTACCCAACCGTCTTAGTATAGATCAATCAAAGCTGACCTGTTAGGGTTCCCTACATTAGCCAATAACTTCCTAGGACTCCAGTTGACCTGGTTCTGTCCCTTATCTTCAACTAGTCCTAGTACATGGACAAGACAATGACAGGCCTCCCTGTGACAACTAAGACGCAAGAAGATTTCCATTTGTGGAAGACAGCCACCACCATGGCAGCCATCACCACGTTTCCCACTCATTTCCTCTCTTATCTCTATTTGATGGCATTGGTTTCCAATCCATTGACTTTGCTACTTTTCTGTTCTACTTCATGTGTGTTTGCTCTCTTCCTGGTCCGACTTAGAGTCCATGCTCCATGCTTACCATCCCTCCCCTGCTCACACCCTCATCTACTCCAGCTCCTCCCTTCCACCATTCTAACCAGCTCCAACTTTCAACCTCTTCCCTATGCCCAGCTGATGAACATGGCCAGAGAAAGCCATACAACAGGTTTGGCAGCTCCCCCTTTAAATGTATGACTGTAATTCTCAAGTTGAATCTCAGCATTGCCCAGGTGTCCCACTACACTTGTAGAATTGCTTTTCCCACATGCTCCAATCTCTCACATTCCCGCCTCCTCATATGGGTCCAAGATCACATTTGACTGAGGAAACAGAAGCAGCGGGAGAATAACCCAACCTTGCCACCATGTAGTCTGCTCGTCTGGGTGCATTTCACACGTGTTCTCTGTCTCCTGTCTTTTCAGAGCAGATAACATAGTCTTGCACCTATCGAAGACGACTAGTGCCATGTGAACACTCTCCTATAATTATCATGCTGTCTTCATCATTGGCATTCCCCCTCTTTTCAGGGTCATTACTATCAGCTTATGAAGATGTGATGTGTCATATCTATTTAAACACACCCTCTCTAGTTCCTACGTTCTCCTTCAGCCACCACCCCATGTCTCTGT
Organism: Lyroderma lyra; assembly: GCA_004026885.1. Lineage (NCBI taxonomy): Eukaryota > Metazoa > Chordata > Mammalia > Chiroptera > Megadermatidae > Lyroderma > Lyroderma lyra. Next base: position 91,282 of record PVJL010006282.1, on the reverse strand, counting down.
TCCCTTTAGTGGCCCACAGTGACTCTATTTGCCATCTCATTTGTGTGTCTCACAGTCTCTCTGTAACTCACTCCAATCAGGGTCTGTCTTTACCACCCACAGAAACCGCTCTCGCCAGTCAGCATCGATCTTCATTCTGCAGATCCAACCGCCTCTTCTCTTTGCTGATTTGACTCAAAGGATCAGCGGCATGGGGCACAGTTACGCACACCTTCTTTCCGGAATGACTCTCCCCACCGGGGTCCTGGGTCACCGTACTCTCCTGACGTTCCTCCACCCTCAGCACGGCCTCTTGGTCCTTTAAGTTGCTGCTTGGCCACCACATTCCCCTAAAGGCTTTGGTTTCCTGGCAGCTGTCCTGAAGCCCCACAGGAATAACACTGCCACATTGTCAGTTGGCTCGTTTATTTTATATATTTATTTTTAGGAAGAAATAACTGACATATAACATTATACTAGTTCCAGTTGTATAATATAGTGATTCAATATTTGCATATATTGTGAAATGATCACCAGAGTAAGTCTAGTTAACATCCAGCACCATATATGATTATAACTTTTTTCTTATGATGAGAACTTTTAAGATCTTTTTTATTTACTCTCTTAGCAACTTTTAAATATATAACACACTGTTATTTACTATAGTCACAGCTTATGTACCAATGTGGTATATTATAGTTCCATGACTTATTTATTGTATAACTGGTATTTGTACCTTTCAACCCTCTTCACCCATTTCGCCCACCCTCCAGCCCTCACCTTTAGCAACTACCAATCTGTTGCCACTCAACCTGAGTCTGTGAGTTCAGGTCTCATGTCACTTAGCATAATGCCCCCAAAATCCATCCATCCATGCTGTCACAAATAGCAGGAGCAGGACAGGCAGGATGGTATGATGGGTAAGAACACAGTCACTAAAGCCAGACTGTCTTTACTCTGCTTCTTACCTTGAGTTTTTAGGGTCTTTCTGAGTATATTCACACGGCTCTCAGATCATATAACTCACTCCCTCACTTGGTTATGGTCTCTGCTCAAAGGTCATCTCAGAAACCTTTAAGGAGATCAGCTCCCTCACTGCTCCATGCCTCTGTCAATCTTTCATTAGTGTCTTCATAGCACCTTTACTACCCTATCATGTATAGCTGGTCCGCCCCTCCCCAAGAACGGAAGCTCCCTGAGGGCAGGGACACTGGCTTGCTCACAGATGTGTCTCTGGTGCCCACAGTGGTGCCTGGCTCATAGTAGTTTCTCAAAGGAAGGGAGGGAGTGGGGAGAGAGAGTGGTGGTGGTGGTCCCATCTGATTTCACATATGAGGTACATGGAATTTAGAATGCTTTCCCTACATCTTTCCTCTCCTCCCACAGCCCCAGGGCTTGGCACAGGGCAACAAGGTAGGAGCTCAATCAATACTAATTGTATGGGTAACGATCCATGGATTTCAGTGTCCATTGGCAGTGATGCTATTGCTTTTAGGTGTGATGACAAGATTTGACAAGCCCCGTATCAACATGGATGTTCTGGTCAATAAAAATATTTTCATAGGAAAAATGAGGCCGGATACTTGATATTAGAATGGCTTCACCCACTAGGATGCAGAAGTGTAATTTTAAAGATGGTCTTTTCTGTTGTGACCTCCCCCCAGCAGCTTGTCCAGCTTTAGATTTGCAGATCCTGCCTCGATTTGATTAGCGACAGATGCTGTTATCTGAGGACATCTAAATTGCCTCTTCCTGTGCTAATGAACTACTGTATCAAGTGCGTGGGGATTTGCAAACAAGATAGATTTATGAATGAGCACCTAATTAAAGGGGCAGTGACAGAGTTCTGGGGGTTGGTGGCAGTGGGGAGAATTTTCTATTTCTTATAAAGACTGACACTTTTTACGACAAAATGAAAATGTTTTACATCTAGTTTAAAAATTTTAATGTCACAATTTAGAAACTGAACGTCGAGTTAAGTTTAATTAAATGCAATAAAATGTGACACACTCCTCTAGGTTGAGAGTGGAGTCTGTCACAATTCTTCCCCAGGCTCCCCCACAACCAGCTCTTCTGCTATTTGTTTGTTTGTTTTGTTGTTGTTGTTGTTTATCTAGCACTGTCCTGAAAACCCAACTCTGAAACAAATGACCTTCATGCTAAAGGGAAAGGAAGCCTGTGTCTAAGGCTCCAGAAAGTGGTTGGCCCATGGTGGATACACAGCTTGAGTTAATGGCATTCCACCCTGACTCTTTGTACAAAGTGCACTATGCATCCGGAAGCACAGTGAAAAGGGATTCCATGGTTGATCTTAATCCCCCATTGCCCTCCTTGGTGAGAAATTGCAAAGCAGGCAGTAAATAGCTGTATTTAGACTTTGAAAGACATAGGGACTTTTTGGGTTATGTTCAGAAACAAAACTCAATGGCTTGCTTCGCTATTCCAAGCCAATCTAATTATCATTAAATATGAAAGAATAATGGATTTTACTGGATGCAGAGGTACCTGTTGAGCAGCAGGCAGGCATACGGGAGCCCCCATGCAAGACAAAGGAGGAGGTAAGAGGGGGCAGGTGTTCTGGAAATGGGTTGGTATACAACAGAGAGTCAATACCTAATTCAGTACACATTCTACTATTGCCAGCTCTCTTGACACCTATGTTGGTTTTCTTGCAGCTCTGGGAGTCTCTATTCTTATCAGTGACAGCCAGTGTCCCCTAGGAGCCTATCATCGTGACCATTATCAGCCCATGATGACAATGTGGAAGGAGAGCTGCTTTTTTAACCATGTGATAGAGAAACTGAAGCCTGGAGAGGCTTGATTCCACCCAGATCAACAGGTTGCTACAGTGACACAAAGAAGGTGCATAGCAGAGATGTCTATCTATTAGCTTGGGACCAGGGGCTACAATAGAGAAACACCTGAAAGAAAGACTTTCTCAATGGAGACAATCCGTTTATTTTTAAAAGGTATTCTTTAAATTATCTTTAATATCCCAGTTAAAAGGGGTTTTGCATTCTCTTTGCACCTCCATGAATGTGAAGAACTAGGAGGCTGTGTGAGAGAAGCTAACCCTTTATTTTTATTAACCAAGAACACCATTTAAAATGATTGGTTCACTTGCAGAGGCCCTAGAGTTCAATGTTCCTAGAAACACTTACTTATTCTCTGAAGGCTCACATAAGGATTTCTCAGAGAATGCTGTGACCTGGATTATAATTTTTGCAACAGACACAGAAAGAAGAAGAGACACGTTTTCCAGCCATATTAATAAGAGTAACTGTATCCATTTATATAATGAATAGTAGTCTATTCCATGAGATTTCCCCAGTCAGAGCATTAGCTCTTCTTTTATAAAACATATAGAGGAACACAGTGAAATCATCAGCTCCTTCACACAGAAGCAGGTGGAGGTTAGAATTGGTCTCCCCTTGGTGAGAAATCATGGCTGCCTTCTTGTGCCATTACACAAGTGAAGATACACAGTTTAGAGATGCCATAGTTCTGCTGGGTTTGCCAGTAGTAAATACAACATCAGAATTCTGGGTTTGAAGAGGAGAAAGAAATACAGGGCCAAACCTGGTCAAAGAGACCAACAATTCACATTAAGTGTTTGAAGAGCTGGGGTCAGCTCAGGCCCATAGGAAACAGTGTCCATACTGACACCAGTTCTGTTATAGCTGATAGATCCTTAAGACAGAGTCCTCCTGGCCTTGTAGATACTTGAGGTGGAGTCAGGTAAGAGGTCATGTCTGGTTTGGGCCAACAGACATGCCTGGGGCTATAGGCAATAGGCTCACACCTGCTTTGGAGAAGGGCTGGTAAGGGGTGTGTTGACTGAGTTCAAGCAGAGGGTTGAGGTTCAGGTCTTGCTGCTCCTAGTGGGGAGCTGATACAAAAGTCTACTATTGGATGCAACAACTATCTATAGTGCCGAGTGGGTACTAGACTAATGAGGAGAATCACTACATAAGGATATAAATGTCTAACCACTATGCTGTACACCTGAAACTAATATAAAATAATATTGAATGTTAACTGTAACTGAAAAAATAAATAAGTAATTTTAAAAATGTTTAAAAATGTTTAAAAATGTTTAAATACACAAAAAACTCAACTACTAGAAAGAAGGAGTCGGACTGGAAGCCAGCTTCTCGATGGACGAGGGTCTGGGATCCAAGCCTGCATAGGTGCAAGGACCTGGCCTGCAGGTTCCAGAGTGGTGGGTCAGGAGAGAGTTGAAAGGTAGTATCTGAAGGTGAACCTGAAGTTGAGATGCAATCAAACTAAATCAACTCATGTGTTGGTTAGGGAGGAAAAACATTACATGGGAGGCACTGGCAAAGCCATCAGAAGATACCGAGAGGCCATGAACACCCTGTTTGATGGATAGGAATTAGGATAGGAAGTGTCTGCACTTAGAAGCAATTGTATCCCACCTTTCATGTTAAGTACCTACTATGTGAACCTCTTCAGAACCATTTCTGATGTTCGTAAAAACTGCCAGAAAGTTGTCATCCCAGCTGCTCATACTGAGGAACTGAGACTGAGAAACGCCTAGGGAACTTGTCTAGGGCCTTAGAGCTCAGAATGCTGTAGCTGTAATTTGAACCAAATCCATCTGATTCCAAAGCTCATTGTTCTTTGTCACACTTGTTCTCCTTCACATAGAAGTCTGTGGCTATGCCCACTGTTAAGAGTGACACTTTGGTTTTAAGAAAGTAGAGTCATCATCCACAGAGAAAATTGGGGTGTAGGAATGCAGCAAGCACATACAGGCCTCCTGCAGCATGGGGGTCTGCCCTGAGCTCCTAGACTCCACCCAATGTTCTCCACCAGGCTCCCGTGTGCTCAAGGGCAGGGTGCACCATCCTAGTGGTGTACACACCTGTGGCATGAGTTTGGGTGGGGCTGGGGCAGCTAGAGACTGATGGTTTCCACACCTCTAACTCCAGAAGCAGACTCCCCATTAGTCTTATTGTGTCATCACATTGTAGATTCAAGGAGTCTGCTTCCCACTGTGGTGTGACATGCTGAGTGATGAGAAAGTCAGCTTGTCTGGAGGACAATATCTGGCCACAGTGGGCAACAGTGTCTGTGCTGTCCTTTGAGTCAGACCCTTTGCTTGAGGGTGATGAGGTGTGAAGGTGACAGTACAGATAAGATTTCTTCCCACAGATTCATAAACTTCAATGTGGCCTGTGTGAGTCCTGCTGTCAGAGGAGATGGAATCCGTCAGGCGTCGTTTTGAGAACAACTCATGCGGGGCTGCTGTTTGTGTAGAAGAGGTTAGGGCACAACCAAAAGTGCTTTGGGGGATTTGAGATCTATTTGATGGTTTCTCCAGAAATTGCAGATTTCTAGCAATCCTTCATGCCTACCTTCCACAAATCCTGTGTGTGGCAGGTGGGGACATACGACATTTCCCTTCTGTAAAAGCCACGGTGTTTTCACTAAACTGCTGATGATAGTTTAAGAAATGTAAATCTCTCACTATTTTCTTTAGGTCCTGGTGAAAAGTCAGATCTTAGAATCAAAGTCTGTCAGGATTAGAGCCTTTTAACTACTACTTTTGCAAAAGGAAGGCCAAGACAAAGAAAATAACTTCCCTAGGATGGCCTTGCACTGACTAAAGGACTTGGGTTGGGATTCAGGCTTTGAACTCCATGAATATCAGTAAATTGTATTTTTTGTCTTTTGTAGAAGAGATAAGATCTATTAATACCATATTACACCACATCTCATCAAGAACTCTAAAAATGCATAAAGTGATAAAGGTGAGCACAGGTACAGGGTCCCCATGTTTAGGTCCCACAGTTGGTCACTTTGATCCAAGATCCTAGATTTTACTTTCTTTGTTTCAGATGGAATGGTTCCTCTTAGTTTAGGTATCACAAAAAGGATACCTTTCTCTCATACTTCTTAATGTAAGCTAAGCATGGATCCTCTTAAATATCTGGCCAGAATTGGGGCTCCAGTGCCTGAAGAGGGGGTTCATATGGATTGACCTGCCTGCTGTTAACCAATTTTCACTTTTGAACAGATGTCTTCCCTGTCATTGGAAGATGCATTGCCAGGATAATAAGAAACCAAGTAACATCACTCCTTTACAATTGGCCTCTGCAGTCAGACTGTTCCTGAATCAGGTAAGTACAAGAGTGTGAAAAAAAGAAATTCTAACTGAAATTCAGAGGATAAAGGAACTAATAGCTTCCCACAAACCCCTCTGGCTAGGCTGACCAGACGTAGTGTTTTAAACAGGAATGGTCAGCCTGGTCTCACTGGGCTGAATTCAAAATATCAGTAGGCTGACCACATGTGCCATTTGAAACAGGACAGTACCATTGTTTTCTGTCCCATTTAAAATCAGATGTCTTGTTAGCCTACCTCAGGCACAGATGATACTACTTAAATTACAGACTGAAAGAAAATTTTAAAAAAAGAAAATGGGCAGAAATGTCTACATGTTTCTTCTTCCCCACTCTGGTATGCAGAAGAGGTATACCTTTAATAACTAACTTGAAAATTCATTTGTCTTGGAGGTAGAAGAGAGAACTGTAGCCAAGACCCCCAAAACTCACCTCACTGGACAGCTACCCTCACTGCTTCTTTTTAAGATTGTTTCTATTCAATGAAGAAGATCTGATCAGCCATTGCTCAGGAAGAGTGACCTTCACATATAGAGCTATGGGTCACTTCTGACTCAGGTCACCTCTGCTCTGACAGTGTGTGCCCCTGTCTCCACCCAGCCTGTCGGTAACAGACAAGAATATGGATAAGCAGAAGATAAAGCAGAACAGGTGGGCTGGTGAGGAAGATGGTCCCTTCCTGATCCTAAATCTGCTCTTTTCTTTTATAAAGTCAGCTTGGTTGGAATTTTATGGTTTGGTGGAGGGAAATTGTCATGGTGGTACTGGTATGTTGATGGTTTGAATTAGGTCATTATAAAGAAATCATGTTGAAGACCTTCAGTCTAACCATTTTGATAGAATTGATTAGTCATTTAGACAACATCTGTGTATTGAACCATTGAGCTGACTAGAGATATGGTTGATCCCTACACTCTTGGAGTTTTACAGTCTTACTGGGAGACAGATAAGAGACAAATACTGCATTTAAAATAATCAGCACATTTCAATGAGTGCTGCAACAAAAAAATGTCATGGTTTGGTAAGATCACACATACATGAAGCCTAACTCCACATGGGCAGGACCGTGCAGGGCTTCCTGACTCATGTTTTTTATCACAATTTCCTTAAGTGATTTGGTTTTTCAACCCAAGTTTCGAGTCCTAAAAGTATTTGGGTTCTCCAGAGTGTACACCCCGGAGATGAAATCACTTTAAGCCCATATTAGAGTCATAACTGAAGAGTTAGAAATCCATTCAGCCAAGGGCAAAACCTTAGACTTGCAGGCCCTAAATACTTCCCAGAGCAGAAGACTATAGTCAAATTTATTAACATTAAATGGAGACACCTGTATTAGCCACAGTTCTTCAGAAAAACAGAACCAGTAGGATGTGTGTGAATATATAATTACATATGTAAAATAAAACCAATAATATATTAATATAATAATAAAATATTACATAAATAGTAATTATATAGTAATTACATATATAAATACATACACACACATATATATGTGTGTGTGTGTGTGTGTGTGTATATATATATATATATATATATATATATATATATATATATATAGAGAGAGAGAGAGAGAGAGAGAGAGAGAGAGAGAGAAATTGATTGATTTTAAGAAATTGGCTTATATTATTATGGAGTCTGTTAAGTCCAAAATTTGCAGGTAGACTGGCAGGCTGGAGATGTAGGGAGGAGCTGATGTTGTAGTTTAAGTCCAAAAGCAATCTGCTTCAGAATTTTCTCTGCTTGGTGGAGGTCAAAGTTTGTTCTACTGAGGCCTTCAACTGATTGAAAGAGGCCCACCCACATTAGGGAGGGCAATATGCTTTTTAAAGTCCACTGATTTAAACATTAATCTCATCCAATAACACCCTCACAGAAACAAAATAATGTTTGACCACAAATCTTGGCATCATAGCCCAGCCAAGTTGACACATAAAATTTGTAATCACAACACCCTTTAAATAAACTTAAATGTTGTGTGAAGAGGGAAAAGTCAAGGGGCTCTGTAGTATTTAAAGACGACTCTTTGGAGGAGATAGGAGTGGAGCTGAACATGATTAGGAGAGAAAGAACTGAGAGGGAAATGATGAATACAGAATGCTGAGAAGGAGATGGCTCCCCGAACTCGTTTTCCAATGCTTCCTAAATCAAGAACACTTAGACTGTGACTAATAGATGGTCTTCATTGCTCTGACTCACCACAAACCATAACCCTGGGGCAGGAGTGGGAATGGAGGTGTATGGGTCCTTGGAATGTTCCTTACCAGATCACTCTCTCAGGAACCTTTAAAAGCTCTTTGTGAGTAGAACAATAAATAATGAGAAGCACTATTCATAACTCAGCGCTTTCATAGCTACCAGTACTTTGTGGAAAAGCATAGCCCTTATCAGAGCATATTCTAATTTTGTTTGCCTATCTTATAACACTCATCAATGGGTTAGTTCCTCAAGGGAAAAAATCTCACCTTATTTATCTCTGTGTCTTTAAGTGTGGTGGAAGTAGCATATTCCCTAAAGAAGAACAGAGAGACCAAAGGACAGGTGATAACGCCCCCCCAAACCCTCACACTTAGTTCCTTTGCAATAACTAGATCAGTCCCCATTTCTTCAAGCCCAGTGCTGAAAGCTCTCCTCACTTTGCTCCCTGTCCTCAGCGCAACTCCCACCAGCTACAATAGTACTGTGTAGATTAATATTGAATTTACTACCATTTTGTGGATCCCTTTCTTTTCCTAGCCCTGTGGCAGCGGGGGAATACTCCTTTATTTGACACTATAAAGCACAGTAACCCTGTGTTGCAGCTTGCCAACTGAAGGCACTCTTGCAAATGGGTATATTTCCACAGACCTACACAATAGGCCTAATTGCATGGGTTTGCAGTGTAAGCAGAGGTCGTTTGATTACTAGCTGTTTTGTACCATGAAAGTGCACATTAATTATTTAAGAGATGGACTTATAATTATTGTAAGCCTTATGTAATTACCTATAATTTTGGCAAGGGTTAGAAAAACTGATAGTCTAGCAAATTCAGGTTTTAGTCATTAGTAAGATCATAATTACATTTAAATTGCAAAATGAAAATTATGCAATTTATCTCCCCAATAATGCATAAACATTACAGTGATTGTAGATTTTAATGGACTATAAAAACTAGAGCAGCAATGGGCAGTCAGGGGCAATAGCAGCCCCTTGCTATTATTTTATATTTTAACTGCTTCTTCCATACCATTTCTCTGTCCACTCCTCATTGGGTTAGCAGTGGGGCTGTAGTTTTTCTTTAAACGTGAAAGCAATGAGTTCTTTGAAAGAGAGGAAGAAATTGAGACTAAAGCAATGGATCATGATAAACCTTCAACAACAGTAAAGTATTTTCACCAGAACAAAGAAAGAAGGAACTCTATTATAGAAGGGAGTATAATGGAGTCTCAGAATATTTTTCTCTTAAAATTTCCATATAAATGAGATGATCTTGTTTCACCGATGAGGAAACTAAGGCTCAGAAAGGGGAAGATACTTCCTTGCAGTTGTGATGCTGGTACTAGAACCCAGCATTCTGAGGCTTTATGGGTGGCTGTCTTCACTTCATCATGCTGTTTGCAGGGTTAGACCCTCTCAGTATCATGTAAGGCATTCTATGGGTTGGTTTTGCCAGGCAGAGCTAACCATGCTATATTTAGGTATGCAATGATGACATTGTCACAGAGACCATCCGCTAAAGTCTTTCTCCTCTGGCCAAGGTACTTGCCAAGAAGTTCAAATTGCCCCTCCTCTGTGAAGCACTTCCTGGGGTGGAATTTCTCACCCCTTTTTTGTTCCCATGTTGACCTGGTATATGTCTTCATTGTGATTCAAACTTATAAACAACAAACTGAAATGAATTACAATGTCTCCCTAACTGAACTGAGAACCCTTAAAGAAAAATATTCCAGTACATATATCTTTAGCAATCAGTGTGAGTCAATCAATTAATCGCTTATTTATTACCTGTCCACTCTCCTTATCTTATGTTAGATGCAGTGAAGGTTAAAAATAAAGGTAATAATAATATCTATCTGTTCAAGATACTGTAATCCAGCACAGCAAAACAAACAGTAGTTAAAAGACAAAATGATAATACAAACATATTTATCATCACTGAACAAACTCCACTGGTGTTGTAAGTGTTTGCTGAGATAAGTCACAGATATTTCCTCCATTGGAATGCCGCAGGAGTTGCCCAGACACTTATCTGACTTGTTTAATCAGGTTTGGTTTTACCTAGATGCAAGAAGATAAATATTTCCTATTGTCATCATCTAATTACGGGTGATGCCAACAGTAAATATTGATTGAGCACCTAATCTGTGCCAGGCTCCATGCTGGGAAATAGGCCATTGAGAAGAACAAATTCCAGCCTGTGCATTAGTGAGGAAGACAGACGCGGGCAGTACAAACTGAAAGCAAAGCAGGATGCACACTCTTACTCGGCAAGGGCTACAAGAAGGGAGAGAGGGAGTACTGATGTGGGGCAGAATGGAGTGAAAGTGGCCCCGGTGGTAGGGTCAGAGGGGACCCTTAAGGGAGATATGGGTTTTGAGGGATATCCTGAAGGAGAAAAAATATTTCAATAGTCAGGGAATCGGGATTGGAATGGGTGATTGCAAGAGCCACGAACATCATGAGTAAAGCATGGGATATATTCAATTTGCATTGTTGATCTTTCAGGCTATGGAATCTTGATGATCTCTTAGGGTAGCAACTCCTTCAGATTGCTGGGTTTTATAAGTTTCCACGTCCTAGGTTGATCTGATCTTATAATCCTGGCCCAAAATTCAGTGAGGAGTACTATTGGATGGCCCACCAGCGACATCATTCCATGGGCTCCTAGTGACTCAGAGTGAAAGGAAGTTCCCACGGTCATGTTGCTTTGCAGAAATGACATGTTTGCATACCTGTTTTGAGCAGGACCTAAAGAAAGGGATGCATGCTGAGCAGCCTTGCTGTTGGTAAAGTGCCTCTTCCAGGGGCTTGAAACTCATGCTTGGAACACGATGTTAGTAGATGCGCCTGGTTAGGAAACTTAACTACTGCCAGGACTCTGTGGAGAATTCAGATGAAGTTAGAACTCAAGGAAAAGCTGAATGAGTATTTCTTCTCACATGCCACTCCAGTGCTGGGTTTTATGGGAAATAGCAAACCAATGATCACACAGTCTCTGCACTTAGGAAACTTTACAATTAATGGAGGTAAGATCAGGCAAGTACATATAAAGCTTTATTGCAGGGGAAATGTAGCTGCCACAAGTAAGTAGTTAGCGCAAGACAGTAGAAGACAGTGTGATCACTTTGGCTGTGAATATTGGCTAACATTTTTAATTAAAGCTTTGGCATTTAAACTTAATCTCAAAATAAAGGAATTTGTGAGTTAGATAGGAGGGGATAAATTCTCAGAGAGGAAACAGCATCTACAAAGGCAGGCAAATGGGTGGAAAAACACATATCATATGTGTTAATTGGAATTTAGTTACATATGACTAAAAAATCAGCATGCAATAGCTTAGGTAAAAATGGAAATGAACAGTAAAGCTCACAAAATTGTGAAACAGGCAAAGGTATATCCAGTCATAATGACAAATGGGACAAGTGGCTTGAAAATCATCAGAGCTCACTGTTCCCACCCCATCTCTGATGGTCTCAGCTTGTCCCTTTCAGTCTCCTAGACAGTCTTTCCCTTCCTGCTGGGAAACATAACACCACCTCTCCTGGTAGCTTACATCTGCATTCATGTTCAAGTTCTACAATCCTGTGCTCAGGTTGAGTGCCCTCTCCGTACCACCTACCACTGTGAGCAGTAAGCGGGGAACTTAGAAGAATATACACCTTGTAAGAATCTGAATGTCACTTCTAAAACCACATTTTGGATTTGAGAAGGAGCTTTTGTAAGAAAAAAAGTGGCGGTGGAGGGACACAATATGAACATAAAGTAAGAGGGATATAGACCAGTAAAATAATAGAGGCCTCAAAATACAATTTATGGAAGATGTGGTTGGAAATGTTGGTCAGATCGTTGAGCAAGTTGAATACTGGTCTATGAAGTATGATCTTTGTGCTTGAGACAATATTTAGCTCTCATGAGTTTTCAGTAGATGTTTTTCATCATATTATTTCACCTGGCTTTTCACTAACTCTCCATTAAATTAAGCCACTATGGATTAGATTAAAGGAGACCTATTAGCTAGAAATAAAGGTTGAGATTTTATCACAAAGACCAGGCAGATAAACTGTGTAGGATAGAGATGATATTATAAAGTATTTACTTTAAAAGCATTTTACTTCCCAGATAATGCCTAGCTTTCATTGTGAATGCACTTATGCGAACTGTGCAGTAGAAGCTGAGATGGTAGTGTCTCATGGCTCTGCTCCCCTGAGATGTACCATGCTTGTCTCCTGACCCCACAGAGTGGGCTCATCAAACCCATCTTGGTGAATTACAGCTTCCAAGCCTGTATATTAACTCACCTGACAGTCAAGTTCTAGTTCTCTTTTAATAGACTGTACCTGCTGCAGGGAATGTGAAAAATGTTGACTCCACAGGACCTTTAATTGTCATCTTCCTTCAGAGAATGAACACAAGTTCTCCTTCCCAAAGACATAATATTTCCTCTAGCATTAGAGTTGGAGAAGACTGTGCAATTTCCTGACATGTTGCCCTCTAAGCCGTCCTCTGTAAAAAGAAAGCACTATTTGAGCCATCTCCCAGTGACGAAGGGTTCTCATCCTTTCCTTTTTCTTTGAGCTGGATGTGCTTACTAGGGGACCAAAGGACTCTGATTCTTGAACTGAGGAGTAAGTAGCTTTATTTCTTGTGTGAAAAGGACGTTCCCACATTGCAGGGAATGGTAACAGGCCCAGCACTGAAAAGCTGCCTTGTCAAGAAATGATGACAAGTGGGGTTGAGTCAGGAGTTTGGTAGCAACAAATGAGGTAGAAAGAGTGCCAGCTATCTTTGCCAAAGGCCTCAAACAACTGCTGGCTTTGATGTCCTGGCTGGAGAGTGAACAGTTTCTCTTCTACTTACAGTGAAGGCTGCATCTTATTCTTGGGCAGAGATTGGGACTGGAATTGTTGAGAAAAGAGGCCTACACAAGATCTTTGAGGTTTGCTGCCTATGTGTACATCCATGGAACATGAGATACCCTGAATACCAGTATCTAGGGTCCAAACTAAATGGTTGTTGGCCCTGCTGGATCAGGTTTTGTCTGCACATATCTGAAAAAGTTTGTGCATGAAGCACACTGGAAATGGTGACCCCATCAGGGCCAGTAGGGAGGAGGAGCATCTAAGATTGATCACTAGATTGCAGGCAGAAATCAGAGACTGAGCCAGTGTCTTAGTTTTGCCCCAGAGGTTGAGACATGTTGAAAGGTGATCATAGGCTCAGGTGTGGTTGAGCAGACACTTGTACCAGCAGCACCTGAACTACTGTCAAAGAAATGGGGGCATGATGTCCTTGAGAGATCAGGTGGAGTTGGGCCAAAATAGATAATTCTCTCCATTCACAGCAAGGTCCAGTAAGCTTCTAGGAATGGACCAGGTTTGAGCACTGCAAAGACTCCAACAGCTATGCAGGATTGAAGATTTCATTTCGGGGGGTTGGTATTCCAAGAAGGGCTCAGAGACCAGGAAAAACTGGGGCATGAGGCAGGGTAACTGGGAGAAATAGAGTAGGGTGCAAGCAGACATGAGTGCTTTGGCCTGCTGATTCCAGGAGGGCCAGGTGTGCAGAAAGAGCTATGACTTCCAGGTTATACAGATGACAGACATCATCCATCCCAGGTCCAGATTCAGGTGCTGTTGTCCCAAGTACCTCTGGACACTGAGGCCCAGGCTGCTGAGTGGCATCCAAGCTGGATCAGACCTGGCTGCCCTGTGGTGCCCCTCAGTATAGCAGGCAATGGGGTTAGGGCACACACGGAAAGAAACATGTCGAGGCCTGACTCTGTCTTGGAACATTTTCTAATTAGATGCAGAAGGCTGATAATGGCAAAGGAAAACTCTCCTGACTCTGATTCCTAGAGTCTCCCTTGAAAGGATCCTCATATGTCATGGATGCTATGGAAGTAGACTTGACCTAAAATGTCACCTCCAAGTCCAAGGTAATTTAGTGTTATTTATTATTATTATTTCTTTCTATGTAGCTGAGACCTATATTGTGCAAATTGTTTTATTTTATTATAAATGTAATACATGCTCATCAAAGAACATATAGAAAAATGTTATTGAAAATAAGCAGTATTTTATTATTATAGGATGATTACTATCTCCAAAAGATAAATAGCTAAAATCGATGAATGAAATAAGACTTTAAAAATCTTTGAGTAATTTTTCTCTGGGAGTTTGGTGCTCTGTTTGGCCATTTGCTTGTGTGAGTGTGGAAGTAATGTTTCCATTAACAAATGCAAGGCAGGCAAGCAAGGGCTTGGAGGATATAAACCAGGAGACAACCAAGAAACCTCTTCTTTTTTATTTTTACATGCATTTTCATACTTCCATTTGAGCGTAGACTTGTCTGCAGTATTTGAAAATTCACTTCAAAGAAAATAATAAAATCTTGGTGCAAGAGAAATTGAGATGCTTTCTAATTTCCCACCTTCAATAAAATGCTCCCTGGCATGTCTCTGAAAGTCAGTCTGGACAGGAAATTGACAGCAACTGCTCATTTCCAAGGTAGTGAGGGAGGGACCAATGAGGGTGGCACTGTACTAGGGCCGGTACAGTGTAAGGACAGGGGAAACTGGTCTCACAGCCCTGCATGCCAAGATCCTAAAGCTCTCCATTCTGAAAGATCTGAGCACCAGTGTGTAGCTTCTAAAGCTTCTGACTGCATGATACTTACTAACAAAGGGCTGTCAAAATCAGACCCAGGAGAGCCACTCAAATGGAGACAATAGTTGTTTATTGTGTCTGCAGGCACTTAATGGGTCCAGATTATCCATGTGACTCAGTAGAGAGGGAAGCAACAAGGTCAGCCAGGAGCCACATCTCCCAGCTCCTGCCTCTGACATCCTCATAGTCCTCCCATGAGCTCATTGTCCTGAATATCCAATTCCCTCTGCCCAGATCTTCGAGCCCTTTCGTCATTCCTTGGCTCTTAATACCCACCTCACACTTACTTTGCTTTCCTAATAATCTGGATCTTAGAGGTGTCAGGATATTTGTCTGCCCAGCCTGACTCTTTCCTGGGGGATGCTTTTGCCTGCACACCTCCATTCAACCTGGGACCCCTCCAAGAAGGTGAAGTCCAAAGAACATCAGTCAGGGTTTAATCCTATGTTGATTGGTGGGAAAAATCTATTGAAACTAGGACAAAAGGACAGCCTACTGGACTGGGTTCAGGGCTGAGAGTTCTGCCCATTAGAGAAAAGAAGGATAAATTGAATCCAGAGTGTAAGGCAAGCCAGACAAATTCTCCATGTATAGACAGACCATGGTTGGTAAATGGCAGGTGAGTCTCACCCCAGTGTCACACAATCCTCATTTTCAAGATGCAAGTTGAGAGGCCGACCCGAGGTTTTCCAAGCTGGAAGCTGCAGACCTGGGATGAGGCACCAGGCGCTCACTAGCATCCTCGTTACAAGAGGAAGACTGAGAGCCATATTTGAAAAAAGTTATTGCCCGGAAGGAGCAGAAGGTGAAGTGGGTGCTTCGAAGACAGAAGCTAACAATTATCCATTGCATTGCAACACCTGTAGCTACACTTCCTCTCCTTCATATACATATTTCTCAAAATGCCTTCACTTAACATAATTCAGTATTCTAGATAGAACTGAAAACACTCCCACCTCTTTACCAAAAAGGAGCAAATTAAACTCCTATCAATCATGCCACCGGCTCCACATCCAGGATCTCTGCTTGATATTTACTTTGCGTCCACTTCTGTGCGAGCCCATCTGGGTATTTTGCAGTCTATGAAGCAGATAGGTAATTAAACTACCACCCACTAACCCACATGCCATGTAAACCAAAAACAAAAAAAAAAAAAAAAAGGGAAGTTAACTACAGTACAAAGCAGCATGGTTGACATTGGCCACTTGCCTTACGTATAGCCACCTCCCTCTCTCTGTTTCCACGTCTGTCTGTATGTCTCCCTTTGCTGTCTGAAGTGAGCTCTTGATCTTCCTTTAAAACATGTGCAACCTTCCCATCTCTGTGTCATAGACCAGAAACCTCAAGGGCATCCTCGACCCCTCCTATGCTATATATCAAACCTGTCAGCAAGGCTCAATGGTTTTACTTTCAAAGTACGTACAGCACCTACCCACTCTGCACCCCTTCCTTTTCATATCCCCGATGCAAGCACCCCGAGTCTTGCTGAGATTGCCACCATGGCCTCCTAACTGGCCTGCCTGCTCCTCCCATTGTCTCACTGCAATGTATTCTCAACACAGCAGCCACAGGGAGCCCGTTAAAAGATCCTCAGAACAATACATGCCACACTGCCCTAACCCCCAACAGCTTTCAGCTAGAAAGCAAACTCCCCATCATGCCTGCAGGGTACCCATGTCTTGTGCTCATGAGTCCCTGAGCATGGCCATGTCCTTCTCACTCACTCTCTTCCAGCTACCTGGCTTCTTCTGTACTCCTCCAACATGGCTGGCTTGTCCTCACCACAGGTTGTGTGCACTGGCTACCCCTTCTACTTGGGAATATCCACATGGCTTGCTCCCTCTCAAGTGCTTCAAGTCCTTTTCACAAGGTCACCTTCTTTAAAGACTTGCCCTGACCACGTGTTTTAAATTTCCCTCCAACACTCGGTTCTCTTTCTCTGCCTTTATTTTCCCCTGTACTCTTTGTCACCTTCCATAATAACATATTTCACTTATTTATGTGGTTTGTTGTCTGTATAAACCCCAGGAAGTAAGGGAACTTTGTTTTATTCATGGACAGTGTTTAGCACATAGAAGGTGCTCAGGATGTATTTGTTAAGTGAATGAATGAATGAATGAATGAATGCTTGAACTGCTAAGGGGGCCATAGCTGGGGTTCCTTCTGTCTGTAATGTTTTCTTTTCCAGTACCCATTTCACTTGCCCTCTCCTTTTCCCAACACTTCATTCGATGAGGGAAGGGGGTGGGGCTCTCAAGCAGATTAGAATGACCCAAATCTGCACCCTGGGGGCTCAGAGCCCTTGGCGCACCTGCCTGTGCAGGGTTGCTCTGACCTCCCATTCACAGAACCATAAGACTGTCCCAGGTATCCCCTGAGCTCTTTTTGCACTTTTCCTACACCTCATGTATAATATCAGCCCAGTTACCCCTGATACTTCAATCAGTCATCCCAGCCAACAGGGTAAAAAATAGCAGGAAATATCCAGGGGGCCATCTCAGCTTCCAATTCCACCCTCTCTTTCCTAATGGGCCCAGGAAGTAAAATATTTATAAACAGTCATTAGATATGTTCATGAGAGATGACCTTCTCCCTGTTCTCTTTTTGATGTTGAACCCCTGTACTCCAGCTACGGGGGGCGGGAAACAGCACCATATTCCGGACCCAGATTGTTGAAGGTATCGTCTTCCAGCTGGCACTGTAATTGAGCCATCAGGAAGCCATTCCACCAATCTGTGAAGTCAGATGCTTCCGGGTGATAGGACTCCTGATCAGAGGGGATTGCATGGGCATCAGCTCACTGCCTTTCTTCTCTGCCTGGGGAGTACATTCTCTGGTCAGAAGCAATATTGTATGAGACAGTGAATAATGTATTCAGTAACTTGACAGATGACAGTGCTGGCAGAGGACTGACAGGCCAGGAAGCAGAAGCAAAATCAAACCCAGAATAATGGTCTGCTCCAACAGGAAGAACTGCAGGACCCTCCATTGCAGGAGGGGCCCAGGTCAATTAACCTGCCCCCAGGTAGCTGGATGACCTCCAAGGTGTGTCTTATCATGTCGGTGCTCCCTCATGCCTGAGTTTGGTTTTGATGTCAGTAGACTGGTCGACCTAGAGTGACAGCAGCTTATAGGAGGGCCTTGGTGAGAGGAAGTCCACACTGCTGAGCCTGTTCTCAGGCTCCATCCTTATGCCCATAGTTACCATTTTGTTCAGTGGATCCTTTCATGCATACCTGAGTGTTTGGAGAGGAAGGTGGATGATATGGAAGAAAAAGGGTCAATATGTTCACCTGATTATTAAGTACATGCTCAGTAGTAGGGGCCTTTTGGTAAGCATTTACATTGGATACACATATTCCCATACTGTGGGCCACTGTAAAATTTCTATTTTATATATTTCTTCCCCAAACTGCCTTGTCATCAACATCGTGGTGTTCCTCCTTGCGAGTTCCTGTCCATTGTAGCCACCCTGGCCTGCTGTCTTGGAATTTGTCTTTTGCTTCATGTTGTCTCAGGAGCAGCTTCATACAGCAACTTTGTGAGTCTAGGTGATTGTGGGCAGTAATATAATTAGATGCTTTTGCCATCGCTTATAATGATTTGGAGGAGGGGGAGCTCCAAGGAATGCTAGGAATGTCAAAGGGAGAAAAAAGTCCAAAAAAAAATCTCAAGAGTCTGGGTAGCATGAATTTTGATAGTCCCACCAGAGGGAAGCTGCTAGAAAAATGAGCAGATACCATCCTTATGCCCCTCATCACTGCTCAAAAGTCATGTTCTGTTGCAGGGAACCTGACCCCTGCTTCTTGTCTATTCCAGACTATACATCGTAGGAGAGAAGCAGTTTCCCAAAAGGAAATCAAGAACTCAAAATCAAAGGAGAAATGGATAGTAAACAGCCATAAACTCTACAAGGCCCACTAAGCTGCACTCCTTGGTCTATAGATCTTTGAGGTGTTCAGAGGTCTTTCAGTGGGACATACTGTGGTGGTTGGGAGGGGGTAGAGTGACCATCACCTGTGAACTTACTTAGAGAGTTGGTGCGTAATAAAGACGTGTATTAGATCCTTGCTACCACCTACAGAGCTCTCTTTTCACCACATCCATCTCCCTGTCCACAGTCTGAGCTGCTCCTCCTACTGTTTGATGATAACCACTCACATGCAGCTCAGAGGTGACCTCTGCCCCACTGACCCGTGCTCTGCCTTTTTAAGGACAAGCCTGACCTCAGGCACGCACATCAGACCACACAGGCTGTTTTTGGCTTGGAAGTCATCCCAGGCTGCTGGCTCCAGCCACTGCCTCTGGTTAGGTTCACTGTCGGCTTTCCAGACATGGAGTCATATAAAAGGCTGCCACAAAGGAAAGAGGGAAAAAGCTCATAAGCGTGCCTGTGCTCAGCTTCGTGGCAGGTTTTCATTAGGTCTTAATGAAGCTTGGGTCTGCAGTCCCGAGACCCTTTTTAATTTCCACTTGATCTGGCTCAACCAACTCCTTATCCTTGAGGACCCTCAGGGGAGGCAAGCAACTCCTGGGCTCAGGTGTCATCCAGAACTGAGGCTAGAGCTGGGGACAAGGAAGGTGAGGGGAAGCAACTGAAAAGAGACTTTTTATTTTTTCCAAGAGCAGCAGTATTGTGTCTCCTAGACATTTTTCCTATGTGGTTGCCTGCTGAACTCCAACTTCCTGAGAGGGACCCAGAGAGGGAACACAAGCTGTGACATCAGGGAGCTTGGGCTGCAGCTCCAGCTCTGGCAGCTTGCATGTCTCCTCTCCAAGCCTCAGTTTCCTCTTCTGTGGAATATCGTATCTGAATAAGTATGGGTGTGCACATGCATGCATATTTATTATCCATGCAAGTGCATTGTGCAAAGCATTTTATCTACATTATTTTATTTCATAGCCACATCTAGCTTCAAGGCTTAAGTATTATTAAACCTATTTTATTGATGAGAAAACTGAGGATCATAGAAGAAGCCAGATATGAACAACAGATGGTTGGCTGGCCTCAGAATCCTGTGTGTCTGACTCAAAAGCATGTGCTTGACAGTCATACTCTGCTGCTCTTTACTACATTATGAATGTAGTGTCTGGGGCAGAGTGGTTGCTCCATAATCACTGCTACTCTATTTGAACATATGCTTAGTTTCCATGCATATGAGTCTAGCTGACTCTGCACGTGGGCCTGACTGCCATGAGCAATATTTCGGCAGTGCTTGTCACAGAGAGCATTTTCATATGCTAATAAGAATTAATAATTCATGTACAGTAATCTGCCTTGTGTTTTTCTCATCCCTGTTTCTCACTGGGGGACAAAGTGGACAAGAGATGATGCTTCCCTGGAGGGAAGGCCAGGCCATCTGCATAGCTATCTCCATGGAGAGCTTGGTGGGTCTGAGTCTCTCCTGACTGAGGGGGACTTGGAGGCAATGCCAGCCTCTCCTTTAGGGAGTACTTCATGCCCTGTACTGGCAGCTGCGGAGCTGCAGGGAGCTGCAGGGAGCTGGTCTGTCTGCACAGGGAATGCGTTCTTTTGCTGAGCAGTTCTATCTCATCTGACTTTTTGCAAAGATTGTTTTACATCAGGCACCCTGTGATTTTCTGGACTCTGTCGAGCCTGGACAAACCCTCCTTGGGAAGCAGGCCTAGCAGGACATGAGGGCTTTTCCTATTTAGGCTAACGTCTGTGTTACCCATGAGCTCGGAGGAATTTTCCAAGCCACTAGTTTGTACTTTGCCAGGAGACAAGAGTGATGAGTGGTATTATTTTAGGCTTTCTAAATTGGAGCACTGCTTTTGGGCACTAGATGTTCTCAATTTCTTATTTCCTTCAACTCAAAGATCTGGCAGTTTTGCTAATGTTATTTAAAAGGGCAATTGGGTTTTTCAGAGAAGTACTTCTGGCCCCTTTCCTCAACCGGCCAAATAATCACTTTTGGTTCTGCAATTTGATTCAGCAAATATTTATCATGTGCCTGTTAGATGTCAGGCTCTGAGATAAGTGTTGCAGAGGGTGTAAAGATTGATGGTTCATTTATTCATTTGTGCATCCATCTAATCATTCATTCAACAAGCATTTTTGAGCACAGTTACTCACAGGTGCTGGAGCCAGAGTCAATTAGGATTGTATTCTGCTTCATGTAACAGAAAACCCACCAGTAGTGCCTGAATAAATAAGGGTTTTCTTTTTCTTGCATATCAAGAAGCCTGGAGTCAGGTAATTAATGCTGTTAGTTCATAGGCTCTGTGACTTTGGGGAATATTTCTGCTAGTCACTATGAAACTCCCTAAAGGAGCCTCCTCCTAACCATCTCATGATGGCTGCCGCAGCTCCAGCCATGACTTCCATCAAGGTGGGAAGAAGGAAAGATTGAGTTTTTTTACCAAGAAAACACAAACTTTCACCTCATCACTCACTCTCAGCCAATTCCTCCTTATATCTCCTTGGTCAAGACCAAGTCACTGGTCACTTCCTAGGTGTTAGGGAATCCGGGCAGAGGACAGGGCTGTCATGATTAGCTTTGGTTATGTTCCTTCATTACTTCTACTGGACCCTGAATACTTTGTCTTTACCATTATCCTTTAAATTGGCTCTACGTGTTATTTCTGGGAGACTGATCTGAGCGTTGTCTCTGATGTGCTCCTTTGGCTGGCCTGACCAATTAATCCATTAATCTCTCTCTCTCTCTCTCTCTCTCTCTCTCTCTCTCTCTCTCGCTCTCTCGCTCTCTCGCTCTCGCTCTCGCTCTCGCTCTCGCTCTCGCTGTGTGTGTGTGTGTGTGTGTGTGTAAAGCTCTCAGACTTTGGCTTCTCTGTGCACAACAGCATTGAACTCACCAACTTTGTTCAGTAACATGCTAACCCTTTGCCGGTGTTCTCACTCTGTTCTAAGCCCATTTGCTTAGACATGTTGGACATGTGAGGCTTCCATCATCTTACCTCCTTATATTGTAAATCAGCAAGTGGTCAAAGCACCTGCATCATCGCCTTTACCAGCTGTGGAAATCCATCTACCTATCCACCTAACCACCATCATAGTGTCCCACTCACCTGCCCACACACCTTCCCACTCTGTACCCACACACATATGCCACAAATATCATTGATATGAAGGGAGCATGTGATAAATGTTAAAGCAAACTGAATAAATGAGTGTTTAATTAATCCCAAAAGTCAGATATTTTAAAAAGAAACACCAACTATACAGTTATAAAGTAGTTTTAACAGTGATTATTTTTTTCATATTCACTTAAATGCCCTGCAGAAACCTCAAGTTGCTTGCTCTGCTGACAGTGGACAATTCTACCCAAGTTCCTGGCCTGTGTTGTTTATCTTTCAGAAATGAAAGGTCTCAAGTGGACTTGCCCAAGAAATCCAGCCAGGTGGGAAATTTTACTCCTAAATGCCTAAGGCATCAGGTCTACCTTTCACTGTGAAAATTTCTCAGGCAATTCCCTTACTTTCAGCTTGAAGATTTCTCACCAAAGCAAAACGACCTGCTCTGTCTATCTCACAATGCATTTGAACTACTAAGAATAAAGGCTACAAGTGCTGAAGATGGAGGTTAGCGTTTTCCATGCCATGTCTCATTTAACTTTTACAATTTATCCTGTGAATGTTACTATCTCTATATAACAGATGAGGGCCTTGAAGCTCAGAGAAGGTAACCACTTGCCCAGGGTCACACAGCTAATCTGAATGAGACAGTTGTAACTTGAACCCAGGCTTGTCCAATCCCAAACCTGTGCTCTTAAGCACTAGGCAAACTGCCTCTGTGCAAATCTTGGCTGTGACCCTCATTAGAGTTTGGGCCTTTTTGTGATGGTGAAATATTACATACCTGTGCTGTGCAATGCGGTAGCCAGCAGCCACTTGAAATGTAACAGGTGCAGCTGAGAAACTGGATTTCTAGTTTCATTGACTTTTAATTAATTTAATTTAAGTAACCACATGAGGTCATTGGACAAAGCTGTAGAACATTAGCAACAACTTGGGAGACTGAGGCCAAATAAAATGAGTGGATTTCCCTAAGGTGGCAGACTCTAAGGGCTCCTGGCTTACACACAAAGGAACAAGTCAATTTTTGACCCCAAATTTACTACTTTGGAATACATCTGTAAATTTAGTTTTCTGTTTGTTGGTTTTGGTTCAGAAATCAGAAACTACTTCAAATATTTTAGGCAGGGTAGGATTCAACTAAGTAAATTAATCAACCATCCCACCACCACCCCCTCACCCATAGAAATGTCAATACTTTTGATATGACTCCAAGTTTTGTGACTGTGATGAGAATACTGAGAAAGCAAAATTTGGGGGGTTTAATAAAAATGTCAATCTCTCATTCTCCATGTCACATTATAAGGAAGCAGTAAATATTCACTCAGTTAATGACTATTTAGCAACAATTGGCAACAAGACAAAGTAAGCTTAAGTGAAAAGATGTGACTTAGAGGGTGGCAGAGCGCATTTAGAAGAGACATTTCTGTCATGGAGACTTTAGACAAGAAGAGGCCTCATTGCTGTTGTTAGGAGTCCACAGGTAAGGATTACTGGGACAATCAGGCCAGCACATCCTGCATAATGTTCAGGTGTTGCCTGGGCAGAGCTGAAGGTACAGGAATGCTGGGTACTGGGGAGGAGGCTGCATACACTTCCCTGCCTTCCAGCCTAGCCAAACTTGCTCACTAAGTTGAGGAAGTTAATAGAGATTACCTGGACATTTCCTTGTCTTAGGCATCCTAGTCACTCTCCCCTGCATGAATCTCTCAAGGATTCTGAGTTGACTTCCTTAATAAAGTTCTCATGACTCCATCACCAGGAAATCCAAGGTTGGAGTTGCCATGGGAGAAGAGTAAAGCATCCTCCATGCTCCCTCCCTACCAGGTAGCAGGACCCTATTTCAATCAAACCAGGGCCCCACTTAACCTTAATTATTCATTTAAACTTAATTATTTCCTCAGAGGCCCTGTCTCCACATACAGCCATGGGGGTAGGGTAGGACTTCAGCACAAAAATTCTGGAGGATCAGAAACATTTAGTCCCTAACAATAAAGGTCTCATTTATTTTGAGAGAGTAAGAGATCAAAGCCTCATTCACCACCTCTCCCATAAAAGCTACTAAGAATCACTTAAAGGAGTGATCAGATGGCATAAATGAGATGTTCATGTAAAAGGTCTTTTTACCTCACTTCAAGAGCACATCTGGTTACAAGCATCATGCCTGTCCCCAGTAGGTGCTCACAAGTGTCTAGTATGCAGCATTCAGCCCATTACATTGCCAGACTGTTATAGCTCAAACAAAGCAGTGAATAACCTAAGAGCCTGGGGAGACTTGAGAAGCAGCAGAGAAGTCTTACCTCATAAAGGTCTATCCAGGGAAGATGGTCTCCATACCCACCTGCACTCTGTAGGTTTCAAAAGAGGCCAATCGTTTTCTGACTAATCGAGGTGGGATGTTCAAGCCAGGTTGTCATCGCTAGTACATGATGATTTCATTGTTGCATCAGTGATTGAGAAAATGGGTCCTCTGTCATTCATTATTAGCTTCAAATAAAATGTAAAATACCCAGACTACTCTTTTCTAGGATCAACACTTCAATTCTCTCCCCCTGAATTGTTAAAGGCTAATGAAAGGTTACAGTGGTGGGCAGAAATGAGGGAACATGGAATCATCTGGAAGGATTTAGCTGTAGGAAGCAGCTGCAGGGTCATTATGGGAAACTTCACATTGAATCTCTGTTCTACCATTTACCATGTTGATGATCCCAGTCAAGGAATTAAACTTCTATGATACTCATTTTGTAAAAGCCAATGTTGCCTTCCCCTCCAGGTTGCGATAAGGATCAAATCAGATAATTTTTCTGTAGCACTTAGCATCATGTCTGGAGCTTCGTAAGCAACCTATAAATGTTAGTTCTATCTGACTATGTAATTTCACAAATCATTTGACATACACTTCAGAACTTGACCATGGAGGTGATAGAAATTGGGATGCTGAGAGGGCAATTTGCTCATTAGATGATCAGTGGGAACATTTGTTCCCAAATGTATTATTTTGAAATAAATCAGTAAGTTTTAATCTATCTAAGTGATACAATTAGATACAGGTTTGTTGTTGAGTTTAGCCAGAGACCCAGAAACTATTCTAGATATTATTGTCAGGAAGAGATTTACTTCAGGGAATTGGGTGCTGACTAGGAAAAACCTGTGTCTTCCTGTATCTCTTTAACCCTGGTACTACTGCCCCACTCACAATACCTTTGACACTAGGTGTATGGGAGTTCTCACCTGCCAAACAATTCTTTGTGACTGCAGCTGGGAATTCTACAATTTAACTCAGTTCTGACAATATCTACCTGGAGCTAGCATCAGATCCCACAGGTTAAGGATTCATTCCCAAAAGACTGCCCCCATCCCACGTCAGATGCCAATCTCAAGTCCGTTTGTCACCTGTGCTTCTGATAAGTGGTCTACAAATTATAGATTCCTACTACCCAAACCTTGGGTTTGATTAATTTTCTAGAGTGATCACAGAACTGATGGAAACTGTCCCCTATGTTTTTACAAGTTTATTAAAGGGTATGGTAAAGGATACAGACGAACAAGTAGATGAAGGGGTACCTAGGGTGAGGTCTGGGAATGTCCCAAGTGCAGGGGCTTTGTCTCTGTGGAGTGGGGGTGTGGCACATTCCCGGTAGGTGGGGGTGCTCACCAATCTGGAAGCTCTCTGAGATCCCTACCATTGAGATTTTTATGGAGGCTTCATCACATAGGCCTAATCGGTTATTAACTCCATTTCTAGTCTCTCTCACATCTCTGGAGAATGGAGGGTAGAGCTGAAAAGGCCAGGCTTCGAATCATGGCTTTGACATTCTGGTGACCAGCCTCCATCAATGAACCATCCAGGAGCACACCTAGAGTCACATCATTAGAACAAAAATGCCCCTTGTCCTCTCATCACAGGAATTTACAAGGGTTTTAGGAACTCTGGGCCAAGAACAGGGATGAAGAACAAATACATATTTATTATTATAAATCACAATGTCACAAGTACTCCATAGACCTTTTGGCAAAGAAGGGTGCAAGCTTCAAGGGCAGTCATTCCAGGAAATGTAGCAATTGCAGGAGTTACCAGAAACTTCTACCAGAAGTAGGTGGCTTGGAAAGCATCCTAACATCACGCAGCCTCCTGCTGAAACCGAAGCACCTGCCTGCCTACATCCTAGGAGTATAACTGTTTCTGCTTCTCTCTCCCCTGCCACATCTGATGTGAGTTCCTGTCATTGGCAGACTCTAAGAAAGAGTCCAAGGAGAAGGGATTCTACAAAATATAGTCTTTAGGCTACTAGGAGAGGTAGTACAGGAGACAAAGGGTGGTCTGCTAAGTACCAAGAGATACAGTGGCTTCTCATCATTTGCAGATTCTGTATTTTCAAATTCATCCACTCACTAACAGTTATTTGTAGCCCCCAAATCAAGAGTCATCGTACTTTTGTGGTTATTCACGGTCATATGCAGAGCAGGGAAAAACATGATTGCCCGGCATACATGCTTCCAGCTGAGATCAAACAAGGAGACATTCTGCCTTCTTGTTGCAGCTCTCACACTTGGAATGAGTGTCCTTTTCAGGGTCTTATTTAGTGCTGCATTTGTTTCTTGTTCGTTTGTTGTTTTTTTGTGTGCTTTAATGTTGGTGATTTTCCTACTTAAAATGGCCCAACCCAGGGCTGACATGCTGTCTACTGTTCCTCTGTGCAAGGAGGCTATGATGTGTTAGATGAGCTTGGTTCAGGCATGAGCTATAGCGCTGATCTATGGTAATCAATCAACAATATACAGTAGTCTGTCAGTTAATCGAAATCAAGCAATTGGCACTCTCAAGCAACTGGTGTAAAAAATCTTGAGAATTTTGCTAGTTGCTTGAGAATTTTGCCAGTTTTTTGAGAGTGCCAGGTACATTTATCTGGCATCTACCAATCCCTATAGGTGCTGGTTAGCTCAGAGTTACTGTATATCAACGAAGGAGTCTTTAAACAGAAGCTCACATAAAATAGGCTATGTATTGATCAGTTGACGGACATGTGACCAGAGGCCTGTAGGAACCTAACTCTGTATGTACCCTAGGAGCAGTCAGTGATTGAGTACTCGCTAACTCAGTGCTTGCTGTGACTTGGTAGCCTGTAACTACCTCCAATAACAAGAATCAACTACAAGGATTAGTGTCCACCAGAGAAGCTACAAATGCATCATTGATACATTTCTGAGCTTGTGGTCCTCTTCTCTGTGGTGGTGAGGACAAGAGGTTCATAGTTTGTTATCCTAGGATCTCCTCGTGAGGAGAGCCAGTTAAGTAGAGAAGTGGTTCAGCATGCTTTGTGACATACTTAAGGTCACCCCAAATTCACATGCAGGAACTGGCTTTGAAATTGAGACACTAGAATTTCCATGATGATTCCTCCAAGTCTGTGCATCTTCTGTAGGTGTTTTGTTTTTTGAGTTTATAAGATTAAGCAACCTTTGTCCTGAACTTACAACATACTTCGAACTTTAAAAGGAGGAAGATATTCGAGTTGCCACCTGTGGGGGTAGGGAGATACCAGGGTTAGCCCACAGTCCTCAGGTAGTAAGTTTGCCCTTGTTTTACATATAAAACATCTGAAGTTCACAAATGTTAAGAGATTTGCCAGAGTGCACCCTAGGTCAAGAACCTGCCTACTACTTTAGTGTCTTTCCTTTTGGCTTAGTTGTTTTAAAATGAAATTTAATTGCTTGTAAAATAAAGAAGTTGAACTAGCTGATCTCTGAGATCCCTTCCAATTCTAAAATTCTATGACTTTGTGACTCTGGCATTCATTGAAGGCTAAACCTGTTCAGAATCTGAGCTGGAGAGGGAAGATTTCACAAGAGAACACACTACATATGTCACAGAGGGTTGTTGTGTGCAGTTGGGTCACAGAGGAATAAAAATTGAAATGATAGTGCATTACATTTGTTCTGCATCAAATAACACCTCCTTTAGGAAGCCAGCCTTGATTTCCACATTCTCTTCCTAGCTGCTATAGTATTAGCCTGGATGTCTCATTAATACTAATGACTAATGTTTTTGATTGTATATCTAATCATTACATTTTACATAGAGTTAAAATTAATCCTCACAACAACCCTGTAAGAGAGAGGTTCACACTGGCTTCATTTACACATGAAAACATTATCTTTCCCTTTCAGGCTCTGACTTCTTGCTAGCACTCTAGTTTCTGACCTCTCTTCTTCGTGAGATGCTATCTTTCCTTTGCCTTTCATCACTCAGGACTCTTGGTCTTTCCTTGCACTCCCTGAGTATGACTTTTCCACTTTCAAAATTAAAAAGAAAATTATTTTGATCATCTTTACTGAGGCAAAATTGACAAAGAATAAATGATGTTTCAAGTACACAATTTTTAAAGTTTTGATATATAAATATATCTGTGAAACCCTCACCACAATCAAGATGATGAAAGTACCCATCACCCCCAGGAGGTTTTTTTGTGTCTGTATATCCCATTGTATTCTCCACTCTCCCACCTGTTAGGGCTGAACGAGTCGGAGGAAAAGGCATACAATGAAAAATGCTTACAAAATTCTTTGACTCGTAAAACTCTTTGTCCCCCTTACCCCTCTAATCACATTCTGTTGAGTCTTGCAGAGGCAAAACATGCTGATACATGGGAGGAATGATGAACAAAGGAAAATCGCAGACCCCAGATAACAGATGACCAACAGTGAACAGGACAATGGAAATTTAAAAGGCCCAGCCTGATTACCTATAAAAACTCCCCTAATCCCCTTCCCAACTCACTGACTTCTTTCTTGAACTCAGCCTACTTGCACCCAGGCTCAATGAAGAGAACTCTTGTTCTACCATCACGGAGACTTGTGTTGATTTGGCATGCCGGGTTAGAACTAAGTAGTCGGGACCTTTCCCACCCTTACTCTGGGCAACCACTGATCTACTTTCAGTCACCGAATTGAGGCAGTATTTTGCATTTTCTAGAATTTTATATTAAAGGAAGTTCATACCGTATGTACTCTTGTTTGTCTGACTTTATTCAATCCATAAAGCATTTTGAGATTCATTCTCATTGTGTGGATTAGTTAATTCCTTTCTATTGCTAAGTAGTACCCTGTTGTATGAGTATGAATACATTACAATTGACTTATCTATGTATCTTTTGGTGGGCATTTCAATTGTTTCCAGGTTTTGACTATTACAAATAAGCTGTTACAAACATATGCAAGTCTTTATATGGTCAGTTTTATTGAAATATCTTGAGTAGATACCCAGGAGTGACATAGCCTGAAGAAAAGTGCATGTTTAATTTTTTAATGAATTATCCAACTGTCCTTAAAAGTGGTCATACTTTTAAATCTTCCCACTGCAAAGTATGTGAGTTTCAGTTTTACCATATCCTTGTCAACACTTGGTATGTTTAGTCTGTTTAATTTTAGCCATTTTATTAGGTGTATAGTAGTACCACACTAGGGTTTTAATTTTCATTTTCCTGATAGTTAATAATGTTGAACATATTTTCATGTGCTTATTTGCTTACTTTGATGAAGTGTCTATTCACATATTTTGCCAATTTTTTTTTAGCTTATTTTCTTTTAATTGAATGTTGAGAGTTCCTTCTTCTATAATCTGGATGGAAGCAATTTATCAGATATGTTTGGCAAATATTTCCTCCCAGTCTATGTCCTTTCCTAATAGCAAATTTTGAAGAACATAATTTTTTAATTTTGATAAAGCCCAATTTATTAATTTGTTATTTTATAGGTAGTGGTTTCGGTATTTTATCTAAGAAGTCATTGGGTAACCCAAGTTCACAATGACTTTTTTTTATGTTTTCTTTTAGATGCTTCACAGTTTTAGGTTTGACACTCAGTTGTATGGCCCCTTTTACTTAATTTTTCTATATACTGTGAAGTATGGATAGACATTCCTTCGTGTGTGTGTGCGTATGGTCATCATTTGTTGAAAAGACTAGCATTTCTCCACTGAATTGCCTTTGCACCTTTGTTGAAAGCCAAATGCCCACATACAAGGGCTGTCTGGAAAGTATCCAGGCATATAACATGAAAAATAGAAGCACTTATGGCTGAATATTTTCCCAGACAGTCCTTGTTTATGCAGGGCTATGACTTGACTACCTTGTGTTCCATTGACCAGGTTACCTATTTCATCATGAATGCCATACTGTCTTAATTACTGTAGCTTTAAAAGCAGTCTTGAAATCAAGTAACATTAATCCTCCAGTTTTCTAGTTATTTTTCACAGTTGCTTGACTATTCTGTGTATTCTTTGCATTTCTATATGAATTTTACAGTTAGTTTGTTAATTTCTACAAAAAAGCTCACAGTGATTTAAATTAGAATAGCACTGAATGCATAGATCGATTTGGGAAAAATCGACATGTTAACCATGTTGAGTCTTCTGACCCATTAGCACAGTATGTTTCTCCATTTATTTAAGTCTTCTTTAATCTCTCTCAGTATTTTGTAGTCTTTTGTACATAATACTTTTTTGTCATATTTTCCCAAGTATTTAGTATTTCTTCCTGCTGAGTAAAAGTATTTTTAATTAACTTCAAGTTTTCATTGTGTATTTATACTATGTATAAATATTATGATTTTCGTATGTTTGTTTGTATCTTGAAAGCATACTAATCTCACTTATTAGGTTATTACAGACTTCATCCTTTTTTCTACATCAATTCTAAGGGAGGTAAAGCTTTTCCTCTACCTTAGGTTCTATATATAGTTGGGGCCTGTGAATTAAACTGACAAAAGATAGATTAGTAGGAGAAAAAAATACAAATTGACTTAATATTTTTAATGTTGGATGTATGAGAGATCCACAGGAAAGAAGTAAAAATTCAGAAAAGTGCTTAGACTTGGAAGCTTATGCACCATTTTAAAACAAAGTGTAATAAGGAGATGTAACTAGACAAAAAAAAGGCGAGTTTGGGTTTCTATGGGCAGTAAATTGTGGGAAGGTAAATAAGTGGGGAAACTAATTGAAGATAAAGGTTATTTTAGTAAAGTTTGTTTGTACAGACCCATCTCAATGTTAAGAGAGGGGATTTATAGCAGCTTGATTTCTCAAAGTTTCTGCTTTTAGTTAAATAAGGGAAGCTCCAAGAAGGATTCTTTCTGCAGCTGTTGATTCTCAATTGCCTTTAGCTTAAAATCATTCATATGCCGAAGTGGTATACTTTGAGGAGGCATATTCTGACCCTCTTCACAATGACATCATCTATTACATTCTTTTTTATTGAAATGTCTTCTTTTGTTTCCTACCTTATTGCACTGTGAGAACTTCTGGTGGAAGTTTATTTCTGTCTTGTTCTTGATCTTAGGGGGAAAGCATTCAGCCTTGACCACTGAGAATGATGTTAGCTCTATGTTTTGCTTAGATGTCCTTATCAAAGTGAGGAAGTTCCCCTCTATTCTTATGTTGCTGAGAGTTTGTATTTGGAGTGGACGTTGGATTTTTTTCAAAGGCTTGTTGAGCATCTATTGAGATGTTCCTATGGTTTTTCTTTTTAAGTTTGTTAATATAGTGAATCACAATGATTGATTTTCTATTATTAAACACTGAGAAAAATTTCCCTAAGAAGTCTTTTCATGTTCCCAGAATATATCATCATCCCTTTTCTTCCATTTCCTAAGGAAGGAGTTGAGATGTGAACCAAGGCAAGTGTGGTTAGGAAAAAGAAACTTTTAAGTCTAAAAGTGAAAACCAAGGTTTATTAGCCAGTCAGTCCTGGGACTCTGTCTGCACTAAGCCAAAGCAAAAAAGTTGATGAATAGAATTGGCTGAAGGATAGAGAGAGCTCTGAGGATAACTTCAGGGCTCTTGGAGAAGGGGATAGGAGATGTCCCCAGGGGATTGACAAAGGTGGGTCTCTAGGCACTTTAGTGATACAGTTCACAGGTCATTGTCATTTTTACTTATGTGTGTAAGAAAAGTTTGAGAATTTCTTTACTATTAATAAGATTCCATTATCTCTTGGTACATGACATTCATCACCTCCTTTCAGTTCTTCTTTCAAGCTGCTATTGAGTGATAAGCTTAAAATTCAAATACCATCCTATTATTGTCCAACCTATAAACCTGCTGCCCATGGAACAGTATCTATCCCTTTAACATGACTTACAGGCCCTTTACATTTCCCCTTCAACCTACCTGTCCAAGGCTTTTGTCCATTTTTTCCCAAGCACATCCAATGAAGCAGAAGTAACAACACTTCTGATATTCAAAATCAATAGACCTTCTCTTCCAGCCCCACTGACTTTGTCTGTTGTACCTTTCCCTCATTTTCTATCCCTTTCTTTCCCTCTCCTTTTATAGTCTCAAATTTAGAGTCACACTAATGTTGTTTTAATGTATTGCACATTGTCTGTGCAAGTTGTTACCAGAAAATGGGGTGCCCTCATTGGTGTGGTGTCCAGATTCTTGGTATCTTGAGTAAAGAATTGAACAAGACACACACAAAAGTAAAGAGGTGAAACAAAGAGATAGTTTATTGAAGAGAAAGTACACTCCAAAGAGGTAGGAGCGGGCTCGAGCAAGGAGAGTGTAACTCTCACTGTGCAGGCGCTAGGAACTGGCCCAAACTGGTGGGCTATTTTGTGCCCTCTAACTTTGTATTAGCTAAGTTTTCCCCTGGAATTTTCCTGTGGTTACTCAACTTGAGGTGGGGACTACTAATGATAGCATGGTACTAAGGTGGTGACTATCCAGCAGGGTGAGTCTAATGGGAGGGGTCCCAAGATCCCCCCTATTCTGTCTGTCTTCCTCACATTCTCTTGAGAGACATGATCCCCACAAATCTCCATGGGAAGCTGAGGGACTGGAGGTCTCATCTTCTGTATCTGCTTCCTGCTGAGGATGGTCATTGCCCCTACCTACTGGGGATCCACGGAGCTCTCACCCTATCTGATCTAAAAGGGGAAGGGGTCTCGAGATACACTATGTTGACTTCTTTGGTTGAGATGGGCTGAAAGCCTTGTTGGGGTACCACTTGTGTCCTGATGGTCCCTAGATGAGGAGAAATTAATTCAATTAGTAGTTTTAAAAGCATTGGTCTAAGAAATAGGCCTCAAAGCCCCTGTCTTGGATGGTTTCAGGATGGAGAGTCCGTTGGGCCTGTGGCCTTTTGACTTCTGGCCCAACTGGTCATTCAGGTGTTATCCCCTGGCTCTGTCTAGAAAGGCCTGGAAAAGATGTTTGCCTGTTGTGATTGTGATTAGCAAGCTGGAGACATGAGTTATACGTTTCAGAGTAATTATCCACGGGACAGTCTGTTGCTCGGGGTGAAGAGCCAGAAAAAATTGATCAAGAGAGTGATTAAGACTTTGGACTGGGGGGGGGGGGCGTGTTCCCTGGTGGTGCAGTGGCCAGGCTTCGGTGCTCTCAACACCATGGCCTGGGTTTGATTCCCAGCCAGGGAACACCCCTCTCCAAAAATAAAAATTAAAAAAAAGACTTTGGACTAGGAAAAAGGTGAAACTGAGAGCTAACAAATCAGGAAAATAAATCTATAGTGAAGTGGAGAGATGGCTGCCTTGCTTGGCTCATATCAAAGGGATTGCTTCTAACTCTCCAGAATCCCAAATGATGCTGCAATGGAACTGAATGAAAATTTCCTTGGAAGATAGCTGCACTCACAAGTTAAACTGCTATCCAGAAAACATTTGTGTATTTAATTTGACTAAACATTGACAGATTGTTCTACAGAATGGCTACTTAAGGGGAAAATAAAGAGGCAAAGGGCAAAGGAACAATGAACATTAGAAAAGGTAGGAGCAAGTTTTTAGTCTTCTGCCTGCAAATCCAGTGCCCAGGAGTAAATGGTTGAGAGCAGGATGCAAGATGTGAGAGAGATGGGCAGATTCTGACATATTAATCATGTGACTGTCACCTCCCTGTGGCCTAGCCTATCACTCTTGTAACTGCTGCCATGGAGACTGGTAGATAGAGGACTGCCTCTAAGGACAGCAGTGGGAGAGGACCAGTCAGAGAGATACTCGGGAATAGAACAGACTTGTTTGGAGGTTCCAGCTGCCAGTCAACATCTCTCCTGAGCAGTAGAATATGTAAGTCAACTTGTAATGGGCCAACAAGATGTCCACGCCCCAGGTCACTGTGAACAAGGAGACACTGTCCTGAGAAGAGAAGGAGAGAGGCAGGGAGGACCCGCAGCCCCCATTGCTTCCCAGGAGCAGTGTCCACCCCGCTTTCTCGTGCTTAGATGCCAAAGTTAATAAATTTAAAATGTAGAGAGTATTTCCTTTGCTCCTATCAAAATAACTGTAGAAATTATCATCATCATCTTTTAAGTCAATTCAAGAGGACCCATCACAATCTCATTGTTGGAGAGTTAAGAAAAACACACCCATGCCTTTATTTAGCACTCACATATTTCTGGGATCCTATCTATTTAATCTTCCCAATGATGCCGGGAATGACATTTTACAGATAAGAACTCTGAGACTCCAGGAGGTTTCTATCATCTGCCTCAAAGTCATTTAAAAAATAAATTGGCAGAGCCAAGATTTACATAAGGTCTCCTAAATGAAGCCAGTTGAACAGCTAATGCTCCTCTGGTCCTAAAAACCTTGAAGCTCAGACTTTATCCCCGTGTTCTCTTGATTGCAGTGTCTGGGTTGAGGTGGGTCCTGGGCTGAGGACAGCTCTGGGGAGCTGGGTGAGGGCATGGTGTCCAAGCCCCTGGCTCTTTTCTTCCTATACCACCAGGGACTAGAGCTGAAAAGCATCCTCCTTTTTTTTGAACTGAACTGAAAGCCCTGTCCCCCACCTTCCACCCTACACAAGCTAACACGCACCCTGGGAGAAAAATACGAGGTATTTTTCCCCACTGTGTCATCATCCAGGAGAAAGGTTCTCTGAGGTGTTAATATAGTCTGTCCAAATGGAGCTCTCATGAGCCCAGCAAGGGGGAGTGCATGCTGGTCCCAGCTCAGCAGTTCCCTCTTATGGGGTCATTGATGCTTCAGCCCTTCAGCAGTCTCTGAGCTTCCAGAGGAGCCCAGACTGCTTCCCAGAGAAGGGCAGACACTCACTTGGCCATGCAGGTAAGGAGAACGGTGAGGTGTTGCAGTCACTTCTCTGTTACTCTCATAGAGGTGAACAAATATCTACAGGAACAATTATTTCAGACAGTGGCTCCTGGAGAAATAATACCACGGCCATTGCTCTCTGCAGGTGCAGCCCTTGGTCTGATACAGCTGTGCAGGCTCCAGAGCTGCCATGTCCACTCCGGGCCTCCAGAGCCTTCCTCCCTGCCCCCGTCTGCTCTGTCCTGCTGGGCCTGGGCTACAGACTGCTGGTCCTAGACCTTGTCTGGGTTCAGCCAGTGGAGGAACCAGTGGGAAACGGAAGGCGGTGAGTTGGAAGAAGCCAGCGTACTGCTCTGTGTTCACCTCGCCTTCTACAGCAACTCTAGCATCAGCTGGATCTCCTCCACGTGGCTTTCCTCTCTCTCCTTCTTCCTCCTCCACCTCTCTCTCCTTTTCCTTATTCTAACTTTTTTTCCTGTTCTTATTCTTCTTTCTCTCTCTGTCTCTGTCTCTCTTCACTCCCCCTTTCCCTAGTTCTCTATCTCTCTATCTCTATGGCTGTATTCCTCACTCCCCCTCCAGTCTCTCTTTCCCTCCCTATCTCTACCCTTTTTTCCCTCTCTCTCATCCCCTTCCCTCATGTCTGTGGAGAAACCTTCAAGTTTGACCTACGGGACCACCAACAAAGCCCTGTCATTTTGTAAGAGACTTGATTGCTTATTTTGCAAGTGAACACCTATTTTTGCAAGATAATCTTAGAAATCATGGTGCTACTCCACACTCTGTCCCATTTTGGGGATGGTACTTGCCCCTGCTGGGCTTCCTAGGCACATTAAATCACATAGGTCAATTAACAATGGATAGCACTTGGGGCATTGGGCGGGGGTGGTCCATTTCATAAACTTAGGACATCAGATATTCCAATGGAACACTAGGCTGTGAAATGACCACAGATTTTTGAACTCTTAACTTGTCCTTAGGATCTTGAAATTCCTGTGGATTCCAGATTTGACCCATAAATATTCTCAGGGAGTGGGGGTATTTTTGTTGTTTGTTAATTTTCCTTATAGGACCCAACACTTATAGATCTCTGACCAAAGTTATTCTCCTATAATACAGACTATGTTGTGAGATACACCTTAAACATAGGTGCACAACAGACAGCTAATCATAAAGAAGGCACGTGTTAGTGTCAGAAGGAACAACAGGAAATCCATGTGCATTATTCAAAACCTGTAGAAAAAGATTAGTATTTACCCCTGGAAAATCTCCAGTTTTGTGGAGTTGGATTTCATAGTTAATGTGGGATTCTGAACAACAGTTTCTCACTTGCTGTGCTCCTACAGTGCATCAGGTGACATGCTGGGTGCTGGAAATCTAGACATTCGTGAGGCTCAGCCATTCCTCAGGCATCTAACAATGGAGAGGGGGAGTGAAAACATCAAGTGTATAGTTATTAAAATAAATGTGGAGTGTGCTATGGCCGAATCATTAACTCAAGTCTTAGGAAGTCTGGGAAGACTTCATCAAAAGGAGTGAGGAATGAGACAAATCTGGCTCATGGAAGGTACTTGGTCATATTTGTTGACTGAATGCATGAGCAGACGAATGCCATACAAAGTTGATTTTTATCACCCAGAAAAGTAGGGGTCAACCCAAGGAAATAACATATTCAAATGCACCAGAAGAGAACATGTCTTTTCTAAGCTAGAACATCAGCACGTCCTTTTGTAATCATTTTCCTGGCTGTCTCTGAATTTGAATTTGAAATGCTGGAATTTATGGCTTCAGTGTAAATAATACGACAGCTGTGGAGAGTTCCTCACTCATGGCCCAGTTCTAGGCTGACCAGATGTACCATTTTAAACAGGACAGAAAACAACAGTACTGTCCTGTTTCAAACAGTATGTGAGACTAGGCTGACCATATGTACCATTTGAAATGGGACAGTACCACTGTTTTCTGTCCTGCTTGAAACAGGACATCTAGTCAGCCTACCCAGGTCCCAGGCTGCAGAAGGCCTCCTTGGGTGTGCACTGGGAGGAAGCCAAGGGAAGGCCTTTGCAGGAGAGCCATGGCTGGCTGCTGCAGTCAGAGCTCAGGACTTGAGGTCAGAGCTGGGGGTTCCATCACCAACAAACCCATCTCCTGGGCTCTGTATGGGCCTCACAAGCCACTCATCATGCCCACCCACTGTCCCACCCTGCCAACATGGAGGGCAATACGGACTAGGGAGAGCAGGGCCTTTGCTGTTACAAATTGCAGGGAAGAGAAGTCCTGCTGATGGCAGCACTTAGCGCTTCAGAGGCATGTCGTTCTCTACCAGGAGTACCTGTTATACATTCATTTAGTCACAGGCATTTGTGGAACACAAGTGTGTGCCTCCTGCTGTCCTAGGCCTCTGCACTAACACAGGTTTCATTCTCATGGGGAAGCCAACAATTACAGTAAAATGTGCTAAGAGCTGCAGTATGTGCCAGGGCTGTGAGCACAGACTCTGCCCAGGGTGGGGGGCTGAAGAAATTCCACTGGGGAGGTGCTATGGGAGGTAAAACATTATCTCTTGTTGTGTTTGCAATGGAGATGAAGTGTGTGTGTGTGTGCTTGTGTGTGCACACGCGCACGTGCACACGTATTTTCTGGCAACAAGAAATGGAATGAAGTTTTTAAAAACCCTAGGTAATCTCTGGTTATCAACCTTGAACCATGCTATGCCTTCATCTAAATCAGGAAAGCCAAAAGATTTAAAAAATAATAATACGGGAATTCCTTATGGGCATGCTGACGGAGAAGGAGATGAAAGGTTAATTTTGAAAATCGGCAGCAGGAGAATTTGACATTTGACTAATACAGTAGTGCAGTATGCATCTTGTGTGTATGCTTTTGTTCTAAGATATACCAACTTTACTTCAACAGGGGCCTAGGGATCTGAAACAAGGAGTTGATTTTAAAATAAAGGTTATGAAAAATGGTAAGACCCTGGAGACATTTTACATGAATTTCCAAAGCCAAGAGATTGTCAGCTGGGGCCATGGGTCAGTGCTGGAACTGTAGGGACAAACTTGCTTATTTTTTTCCAAGTAAAAATGGAAATTGCTTTCTTAATATATTTCCTGAGCTAAAGTGGTTTGAGTCACCAGTGAGATTTCATTTGCCCATCAAGTCCTAGTGGCCAGCTGTGAAAATATGAAAAATATATTAAAGACAGCTCTTCTGACTGTGTTTATAGAGTGCCAAAGAATGGAATCCAGTTTTCTTGCCAACTAAATCAAAAAGTTATCCAGGCTTCTATGGACTGAATGTTTCTGTTGTCTTAAAATTAAACATGGACACCTTAAGTGCCATTGTAATGGTGTGTGGAGGTGGGGCCTTGGGGAGGTGATTATAAAGTCATAAAGGTGGGCCCCATGCTGGGATTACCTTTCTTATATGAAGAGACCAAAGAACTTGTTTTCTTTTTCTCCCCTACCCCCAACCCCATGTGCATGCACCAAGGAAAGAAAAGCTCATGTGAGGATGCAGCAAGAAGGTATCCTTCTGCAAGCCAGGCATTGAGCATTCACTGGGCAGTGAAGCTGCCAGCACCTTGACCTTGGAATTCCCAGCCTCCAAAACTCTGAGCAATAAATATTTGTGGTCTAAACCACCTAATCTATGGCATTGTTGTTACAGCAACCCAAGCTGACAAAAGCACAAGGTAACTTATTCAAATGTGTTAAAGCAAACGCAAAATTACGAGCTTGCTCCCTTAATCAGCTTTCTCTTTTCCCACTTGCCTCACCTAGAGACTATTGGGTTGTATGTGGCCTTTCCTCATCAGACATACTCAGTGACGAATTCAACAAGTTGACCCCTTGACCCTCCAAGACATCCATCCTCTCTTCCACCAACTATTACTGTAGCTTCCTACCCCAATTCATTGTAGTTGTAGTCTTTCTCTTCCAAGCCATTTTTCTAAACCTCTTTACCACAGTGATCCTTGAAAAACAATCCTAAAGACTGTTTGTTCCTCCTTTGTCTATGATAAACAGTCAGAGATCCTCAAGGCAGTGTATAAAACCTTTCCCAATTTAGCTGTAGCCCACCCTCCTAATCTCTTTTGTCCCCTCCTCCCCCTCAACCCCTGCATTTTCTGTTATGATTAAAAGGACTTGTTTCTTTGTCCTTCTCTATCTCCACCTGCTTCCCTGTCTCTGGTCCTTGGCACACATTGTCCCCTATCCTTAGAAAACCTCAATCTTTTGCCTAAAATGCTCCACACTCAAGGCTAGAACTAGGGCAAAACAAGTGACACATCTGTGGTGAAAGTACAGCTGCTCACTCTCAGGGTCCTGTAAGTGAGAACACGCACTCCCTTCATTTTATTTCCTAGGCCCTGAACTTTCTCACCTTCATCCCAGCTCCGTCTACCTCCTCATTCCTCAGTCCAGCCTAATGCTGCCTCCCAAGAAACCCTGCTTTTGCTCTGCAAGGCAAAGACAGTAAGGCTCTTTTTTTTTCTTCAGGTTTTTGAGCTATGGAAAGTAATTTCCTCACATGCATTTCTATTATATTCTATGCACAAGTCTGTTCCCATATATATTCAATTCAATCCATCAGACATCTGTTGATAATTTGCCATGTTGTGTGAATAGACAAACAGCCCTGTAGCCATTTTGCTGTTACTTACAAAACCTCCAAGACAGCTTCTTGAATTGAGTGCAGAGCAAGTACTGATCAATATATCATAACTACTCTGGGGTACACTTATTAATCCATTGGCATCAAAATTTGTTGTCTGTATCTGTGACAGTAGACAACTCTAGAAGATCCTAAAACATAGGCAAGATAAATTTTGTGAGTCCCTTAAAAGTCATTCTTTCATTTCAGAGTAAAAAGATACGATAAAAACAACTATTTAGGAGACTATAAAGAGTTGGAGATAATTTCTCTTTTAAGACAAATTATTGATTATATCAAATTCTCCAAAACATCAATGATAGGCAAATAGGGATCTACCTGAAACCCATCCAGCTTTAGTTTCTGTGTATGTAAATAGTCGGTATTCTGTGGGAAGAGGGGGCTAATACTCCTATACATAAAGCCACAGCTATGGACACTGAGTAAATAGTCTGGGGAAAAGGTAGAGAATCCTTTTCAGGAGAATAGCCAAGAGGGAACTGCTGGTGGTTGAGAGCCCATCCTTAGGAGCCTACTAACATGTCATGTGGAAATAGAGGGCACGATGTTTTCATGAACAATATGCATTAATTGTGAAGAGTTGAAGGCAGCTCTCTATATCATTTCTGATTTATGAGTTTGCAAGGATTTCTCACAGTTGAAAACAATGGGTTAGAAATTAGAATCAAGCTCATTTAGTGAAGATATCTTATTTCAACTAATATTATGAATTATTTGGAAAATAATTAGTTTGCTATTTGTGTTAATCAGATCTCTTTTGGCTGAAAATGATAGAAACCAAAAGAGAATGTGTTTCTTTGTTTTTTTGAATGACTGAAAAGACAAGAGTATATATGTGGCTTCAGCCATGCCTGGATTTAAATGGCTAAAATGATGACATCAGAAACATGCTTATAGTTTTCAGCTTTGCCTTTTCTGTGTTGTGTTCATTATCAAACAGG
Organism: Lyroderma lyra; assembly: GCA_004026885.1. Taxonomy (NCBI): domain Eukaryota; kingdom Metazoa; phylum Chordata; class Mammalia; order Chiroptera; family Megadermatidae; genus Lyroderma; species Lyroderma lyra. The sequence continues at coordinate 50,551 of PVJL010006282.1, read as the reverse complement.
CAAAGACAGCCACCAGAAGATCTCAGTTTACACTTTATCACCTTAGAAATGTGTGAGAAAAGTTTTCCAGCAAATGTCTTGGCTGTGACTCACGTTAATATAGTCTGTGTCATATGCTAGATTCTTAATCAGCTACTAAAGGGAGAGAGAAACTGTGTTCTGAATGTCCAGGTCTGGCTTACATGCCCAGTTTTGGAGCCAGGAGTAGGGTGAGACCTACCATTACATTATGTGAATTGAGAGTAATAATTCCTTAAATGGTTTCCTGTAATGACAAAATATTCACCAACCCCATTTGATCCATTTTTTCCAAGGTAGTTTGTTCATTTGTCTATCTGCTGCTTCATGCTTCTTTTTATCCAGTCTGACATCCTTTGCTTTTCAGTCTGAGTGATTTGTTTATGCACATTTCATGTATTCATTGATACATGGTTGATTAGGCCAACCAATTTGCTGTTTGTTCTATATTTGCCCCATCTCTTGTTCTTCCTCTGCTCCTTCTTTCCTGACTTCTTTGAATTAATCAAACATTTTTAATGTTCCATTTTAATTCACTAAATAGCCTTTTAAGCTATAATTTTTATTTTGAATATTTAACTTTAAAAAATCATACCTATGAGGTGTGCTATAGAAATTTAGATCCAGTAATTGCATATAAATCTGACCTAATGCGGTAAAGCAAGGATGATGCACAACTGTGCCTCAGGAAAGACAACGCCCACTAGTCACTGTGTCCCCAAGGTGCAATCAGCCTCTCAGGACAATGGACATGCTCCCCACCCAGGATCTAAGGAGCTGCCACCAGAACTTGGGTGAGAGCACCCGCTCAAGTTCTGAGCTATAATTTTTCTTATTAATTTTGTAGTGGTTGCTTAAAGGATTATAACATACATCCTTATCATGGTCTACTTGGATTAAATATGGCACTCTTCACATAAATGTAAGAATACTGTACCATACACTGTAACTCCATTTACTGTCTTCTTATGCTTTGTACTGTTGCCACATATATTTTACATCTACTGAGCTCCCCAAAAACAGTATTAACATATGTGAAGTAAATAGCTGTGGGGCTTTAGAGAACTTAATAAGAAACAATTGACTTCTCTATTTACCCATATACAATTGATACTCCATTATTCATGGTATAATGTTCTACAAAGTCTCTGTGAACACTGAGTTAGTAAATACTAAACTGTGGTTCCTAGGGAAAATACAAGGTTAGGTTCCTGTGAGACCTTGGTCACAATGTTTTCATCAAGTGATAAGTACCTAACCTTGTTTTATGTGTGTTTATGATTAAAGACACATTTGTTTAATACTCTTATATAGGGTCCACAAAATGTAATGCCCATAACCATACATGCTTATAGTTACATAAATAATGCCCCTTTTATATGAGCTGGTAATCTATATCAAATCTTTTATTATAAAATCATAGGTTTGTATGGTTATGATTTCATAATAAAATCATAACTCAAGTCCAGGCGTTACTGCTGCCAGACCCTGTATATTGTTGATTCATTAACATTTGTATAAAGCACCATGCACATCAACATAAGTGACTCCATTTTGAAAACCAGAGTGACTCCATAGTTACAACATGTAAAGTCAAGACATGACTGGTCCCAGTGATAAGCAAGGGTGTTCATTTGTGGACACTGCACCCCTCATCTGGAAAGGATCAAACAGGCAAGAAGAGAATAAAACCCCTAGACTTCAGACTGCTAGTGGATTGCTTGGTCTCGCTGAGACCCTCCTGCTGCAGGAGACTCAACCAAGGCATCTGCTGCTGGGGGCTCTGCCCAATCGAAGACTCAATCAGTTGCAATTCCTAAACCAGCCCAAGCCTGACACTGCTTATTGGACCAGCTCGTTAATTGTTGCCTCTGTACCTTATGTACCTGTGCGTGTGTGTGTGTGTGTGTGTGTGTGTGTGTGTGTGCGTGCACTGAACATGTGAGTAAAGCATTCAAAAAAATACTAATGTGGTCTGTCTTGCTTTTGCCGCAAGCCATGGGGGTCCCTCAGGAATTGAGGGAACGCTGGGCCTGAAGGGCCCCGCCTGGCTGAGTGGAGATTTGGTTTCCTTCTGGGAGTGCTCCTCCGATGGTCAAGCTGACCTGCAGGAAAACACTGTACTGTAATCTCTTTCTTGGTGCTTGTGACACCATTGATCTTAGGGCTAACAATGTTATACTTGTAACTAATGACTGAACAAAGCTTGCTAACACACGTATTTTTTTTCATAAGTAGGCTGCTGACAAGATGTCCTGTTTTAAATGGGACAGATAACAAAGGCAATGTCCCATTTCATAAGGTACGTAGGGTCAGCCTACTGACACCTCGAATTTAGCCCAGTGAGGCTAGGCTGACCCTATGTACTATTTGAAAGGAAACAGTACTGCTGTTTCTGTCCCTTTTAAAACAGGACATCTGGTCAGCCTATTCATAAGGCACAACACAGCCTTCTTACCCTTAGCACACTAGACAGCACTTTACACTACACTTAGGGGCCATTTTAAACAGTAAAATCACCAACGGAAAGCATAAAATGTGGCACTAAATGAAACACAAAAATGTCACTTGATTATATCTTGAGAACCAAAATAGGAAGGCAGTGTGTGGCCTCAGCAGGGGACGTGCACATTAGGTTTGTTGTCACTCTGCACGTGTCTGTGAAGAACTGCTAGAGTTAAAGACACATTTGGGTTAGTGGATAGGCAAATTCAAATCCAGTAAATGGTGAAGATCGACTGGAATTATTTCTAGTGTTCATCACTTCTTTCTACAGAACTTAGTTTCTATCTAGTTTTATTTATTTTCAGCCTAAAACAATTTTTTTTAGCATGTCTTTAAATTTGGGTCTGCTGACAATGAATTCTCTCAAATTCTGTTTATCAGAAATGTCCTTATTTTGCTTTCACATTTGAAGGCCATGATATAGATATAGAATTCTAGGCAATTCTGTTATTTCTTGATCTCCCTTGTCATTTATAAGTAGACTCATTATGCCCCTGTATCTAATATCTCATTTCTCTCTGGCTGCTTTGAAGACATTTGCTTTATGTTTGGTTCCCAGCTGTGTAACTATGATGACCTACTTACATTTTCCTTTCTGTTTATTGTGCTGAAGTTTACCTGAGTTTCTTGGATGTGTAAGTTAATGATTTCACTAAATTTTGGAAAGTCAACAACTACTTCTTCATATATTTTTTTTGCTTTTTCTTTTGCTCGCTTTCTGGGTTACCAATTATACATATATTAGAATATTTGATATTGTCCCACATGTTTTCCAATTTCTATGCTCTTTAAAGTTCCCAATGACTTTCTGTTACTGTATTTCTCTTAAGCCCATCCTGTGAATCATCTCTCAAGCCCATCCAGTGAAATGTTCATTTCAAATGTTGTATTTTAAAGTTCCAGAATTTAATTTCAGTTCCTTTTTCTATAGTTCTTATTTCTCTATTGGTATTCCTTTTCTGTTCTCTAATTATAACCATCTTTTACATTGTTTTTGATTATATATTTAATTACATATTAAATGTGCTTGTTTGTTAATTATAATATTGAGTTATCTATGGTTTCAGCCTATTGATTGATTTTTTTCCTTGACTATGGATCACATTTCAATGTTCTTTCTATGTCCATTATTTCTTTTTATTGTGTACTAGACATTGTAGATGTGGAAACTCTGGATTCTATAATCTTCCTTGGAAGAGTTGGTTTTTTGCTCTAAAGAGTGATTTAATTACTGGCTAATTACCCTGAACTTGTGGTTGTTTTATCTTTGTTAGGGTGGGTCTGTTTCAGTTTTTCTTTCAGTCTTAGGGTGAATCCTTAGTACTGAGAAATAGTTTTTGCCCTTCTTAGAAATCAGCGGAAAGCCTGACTTGAGACTCAAATTCTGAACTCCACCTCATTTCGAGAAGGTCGCAGTTGAAATTTCTATTCAAGGTTTTCAACGTTCCAGCTGTTGTGTTCTGAAAGATGTCTTGGCATCTCCCCCACATATGGATAATTCAGATGTTAGTCAAGGATTTACAGGCAGATTTTGGGACTTCTCTTTCTATGGATCCCTCCTTTTAAACATTTTCCTCTCCCTAAATTTTTAACTACTCTGGAAGCCTCAAGATTTTCCTTCTGAATCCATTCCAATTTCTGCCTGTATTTGAGTGTTCTCCAATGCCATCAGAAAGGTTGTTCTTTGTTTTGTTTGTCCCAATTTATCATTGTTATCTACTTGAAGTTTAATCAGATATAAACTACTTTACCACTACTAGAATTGGAACTTCCTTTTATTCAGTCTTTAATCTATTTTTGCAATGAGAGACTTCCAACCTACGATTTGAATCTGTCAGTGATGGTTTGGGCAGCCCATGAGGAAATAAGGGAGTTAACTACTTGGAGACACCCTCTATAGATGGCTGGAAAAAATCTTCACTGACAAGAAAGTGAATTGAGTAGAAAATACTGGGGGAGAGAACAAAGATTTCCTCCTGGTGAAGTGGGCAAAGGCTACATGGTATGTGAACAGTTCTCTCCTGAGCAAAATGATTCTGCACAACTTTGGAGCTACCAGTGAGGGCCACTGAGGTTTAAGTTTGATGACTTTGTATGGATTTGTTTGTTCTGAATTTTGTTTGTTTGTTTGTTTTTCAGCAGCTTTGATGTGAAAAACGTTAGGGGTTTAGGGTAATAAAATCAAACATAGTTTACTTAACTGATTTTCTCTGAAAATCTTTTTATTGTTTTTTTGTTTCCCATCTTTTTTATTCAAAATAATAATTTTTAGGTTTATATATACATAGCAATGAAGGTAAAAACAAATGCTTATACTTTGGACCAAAGAAATAGAAGTTTATTTCTTATCCACATAGTAGTCTAGTCGAATTCCAGGGCAGCTGGGAAAGGATTGATTCTGTGCAGTCACCGAAGCATCCAGGCTAACGTCTCTGAGCTTCATCATGTGTTTTCTATCACCACATTGGGCATTGCCATTGCAGGTAGCATGAAGAGAAGTGGAGCATGGGAGGTATTTTCTGTTTGTTTGTTTTGTTTTGTTTGTTTTGTCTCATTTTTCTGAAAAGAAACAGCACCTGACATCAAGTTACCATGTGATTTGAGCTGTATGTCATGGCCTGGGTTCTCCCAGAAGTATACCTTGAGACAGGATTTGAGTATATGTGGTTTGTTTGAAAGATGATCCCAGAAAGAACTAGAACAGAAATAGGGGGATGTGAGACAGGGAAGTGAAAGAAGCTAACATGAGCACATTAATGAATTTTTACTCTGACCTACTCACCAAGGTTATCTTTCAAAGGTGGTGTGGAACATCCTATTTGAGGGGTTAGGAAGCTGGTGTAATTACTCTCCAACTCCATTTGTCATTGGCTGAAGGCTGTTCCCAGGGGTGTTACCCCCTCTGCACTTTGGCTTTCCATGCTGGCAGGTACTGAAATAATGAGTGTTGGGGACATCTAGTCAGAGCACCAAAGCATCTGCAACTCTATCATCTAGGAACTGGCTATTAACTGACCTACCACATTCAGATATGCACAGCAACCATCTACAATCAGGTTAAAAAGTTGTGAAACAGATCAGGCTTAAGCACATCCAAAAGGGAAATAATTTACATGAGCAGGAAGCCCAGATTCTTATTTGATCTTTTCCTGAAAGACTCCTGCCCCTCAATCCACATCTATGACTTCAGTGATGGCTGGTTTACTGAAAAGGAAATAGCCTAGGACTGGTTTACAATTGCTCTGCACAGGATGCAGGCACCAATCTGAAATGAACTGCTGTTACAACGGTAATCAAAAGTACTTTTGAAAGATATTAATAAAGGCACATCCCGCCCGAGAAAGCAAAGCTTTAGGGAGTCATTTGCTTTTCCACTTTTATTGGACTGAGATCAGCAATTTGGATTTACCCTGATTCGTGTACAGTGACTAAGTGTCTGGCTGGCTGGTCAGGAATTGAAAAGCACAGAATTGGAAAATTGGCAATAAAATATCTGGAGAAGAGGTATTGGATGAGCACATTGTGTTAACATACTTGTGTTCCATATTAATATTGAGCAAATGTCACCAAGGAGGCGCTCAATAAATGTATGAACAAGATGACACATTGTATAGATGTCAATCAGTCTCTTTCGCAGGCATCCTATGCTTTCTTAATGGGCTCATGTCAAAGGCAGGGATAAAGGCTATGGATTAGCTCACCAATATGGCCTGAGGGCCTAAGTTTCCAACAGAAATTTGTTTTGGTGACTTTCTCCACAGGAACCAACCAGCTGCTTGATGATAGATTGACCACTTTTGTCCCCTTGCAACATGAAGGGGACAGCAATTTGTTCTTAGTAAGATAGATACATACTTGCCTTCCTTTCTTTCAATGCTTCTGCCAACACTAAAACCCATGGACTTATTGAATGCCTTATTCTCAGTCATTTTATCCTATACAACATTGCTTCTCATGAAGGAACCTATATTTCATAGCAAAATAAGCATTACAGAGGACTCATGCCCATGCAATCTACGTCTTACCATGTATCACATTACACAGAAGCAGCTGGTCAGATGGATGGGTAAATGGCTGACTTCAGAGTTGATTATAGTGCCAGTTTGGAGAAAGTACTCTGAAAACCCAATGTTAAATATACTTCCAGTAAGTGACTAATGTATGGCGCGCTTTCTTATTAAAATACCCAATAACCAATGCTCAGATATTTTCCTTCCCATCCTTGCCATTTTAGGATTATTTCCCACAGGAGAAATTCTTTCAACTGAGTACACAGTAGGGGTTTCTTTAAATAGAAAGTTTAGTTTACTACTTAGCCATTTTGGGTCTGTTTATACTATTGAACCAATAGGCAAAGTAGGTCACTATTCTGCTGGCTGAAGTGGTATATCTTGATTATTCAGTGTAAGTTGTATTACCCATTGCTACATAATGGTGACATTTCAGATCATGCTTCAAACGTGGGATTCTCTGGAGCAGTCATTTTTTGCTTCAACATTAAATGGAAAATATACCAGTCAAATAAAGGCAGTGTTATTCAATATTTAGTCCCTTCAGGAACAAAGGTTCACATCATGACTCAAGGTCAAGAACCTTGACCAACTTGGGACTTGATCGCAAACCAAGAGAGCATGATAGTGGAAGAGGAAAGTTATAAATATCAAAAATGATCAGTTACAGAATGTTAACTCTTTTCCCGAATCGACTCTGAATAATACATCCAAGAAAGAGATGCTGATTTTGGTGAACTTCTAGCAGGCTTTATCACACTGCATCAGGGACAACTGGCCTTACATAATTAATAGTCATGGTAGAAGTGAATTTGGCCGTGGTTCATTCCAAAACCAAAATCTCTTGGCTTCAAACATGTTTTGACTCTCACCATGAACATTGACATGTGGGATGTTCTGGAATTCCTCCAATGGCAAGGAGACAAGCCTGGAGTTCTGGCTTCAGTGAAGCTAGAAGTGTGTCCGTTCTTGTATTCTGCTCCCTGCTTAGTAATTGTGTCTCCCCTGAAACCAGACTATCAATTTGTTCTAGGAGTCTACGTCTCTCAGAATGATAGAGAACATGACCTATACAGCATACAGATATGCCTCCATCTGTTGTCTCAGACAACAACAATGAAAAAGTTAAAAATTTAGTTTTTAATGTTTTCCAACCAGAATGCAGATAGCTAGAAAATTAAGTGCCAATGAAGAAAAAGAGCAAAGTCAGGCAACAGGTAATAAAGCAGAAATAGCTGCCGACTGTCAATAAGCTTAAAAACATGATTTACTGAGTTGATGTGTAGTAGAAAATGGAATTTTCTGATCCAGGGCCAGCCGCTGATCCATCAAACCTGTTCTCCAGGCTGTGGTTTTTCTGAGAGGAAGGCAATTATTATCTCTCTGTAAGAGGATCCCACTTAATGTGAACAAAAGATGGCACTAAGGCAGAGTGTGCCATGCATTTACTGAGTCTCTGAAAGCTGCAGCTGGATGGGAGTCACGGCTAAATCTCTGGGTCTGAAATGGCAAGTGGTGGCCTTTGCTTTCACTCCCTCTGAATGACCACCTTGAAGGCAGATCAGTAGGAGTGACAGGGGAAGAGAGAGCCATGCAGCTGAGCTGTCTGCCAGCCAGAGGGGGGAATTCAATAGCTCTCTCCTCTGAACTGAGCCCCAACTCAGCCTTTCTGAGATTTAGTGGCATTTCTGCCTATTAGTGAATGGAAACACGCTCCTTTCATTCCTGAGTCGAGTGCCAGTATTTTGTCTGCAGTGTCCTTGCTCTCCCAGCCTGATTGTTTGCTGAGAAAAAACAATTAAAGCTTCCATTCAATTATGGCCTGTTTGTGTCTGAAGAGCTGTTTAAAACCAGAGAGCCTTATCATATTAATGAGTGCTGCTGGCAGTATGAATACCTGAGAGAGGGATTCCCTGGAGAACTGAGGAGCAGAGCTGAGACTATTAGGATGTTATGATCTTCACATGATAGAAAACTGCTGATAAAATGGTACATTGCCCCCAGAGATATGGACTTTTGTGTTAAATAGGCATGGAAATGAAAGTTTGAAACACCAATGTTTTCATATCCAGAAGAGCTGATATGATATGTCTGACTCTACAGAGTGTAAGGACTGCCCTGCAAACATTGCACTGACAAAAGTCATCATTATATACAGAACCTAAAGAGGACCCAATGGCATGCTTCAGCCCTAGCTCAACACCCTGTCCAGAACTAATTGTGGCATCATGAACCCGTGAGGCTCTGTCGGACTATACAGAATGCTGAAATAATCAACACAGATGGAGAAGAAATGAGAGGACAAGGAAGGCAGGAGGGACAGTCTGAGACACAAATCTGTAAGACTGCCAAAGTCGCCTTCCCTGGTACAGGAGGGGAAAACACTGCCCCTGGTAATCTGGCCCCACAAAGGCACTGGTTCTCCCATCACAGATGTCAGCAGCATCTGCAGTGACAATGTCCTTCTAGGAGAGGTGCCATCAAGGAGCAGGAAGTTTGTCAGAGCTCTGATCCTACCAATAAGAACCTTCTAAAGCAAACCAGCTCCAATGAGGTTCCAGAGTTGCTTTGCTGAAAACAGGAGCAAAACCAACACCAAAGCAACACAGAGGGATCCTCAGAGGGGCAGGGGCTGGGCACTGACAGTGTGGGACCATTCAAGTAAATATAAACAACCAAATACTTAGAAAAGCCTTGTAAACTTGTGATCTGAAAGGTTCTCTTTGCAGCAACTCTGATCAACTGGCTAAAGAAGAGTTGGTGTTGGACCTCTCTATCAAACTCTTTTTTGTTTTTTGTTTCGTCTTAGAGCACATGTGTAAGAGAAAGACCATTTGCTGGGCTGGGCCCAGACCCCATTCTATAGAAAATACAAGCTTAGATGGGATGTGTACTCAGAATTCTAATATCTGTGTCATCTCCTCTTTGCTGGAGTCCCAATGCTGGCTTTCTCTGGATGTTAGGAGTCAGAACCAGGAAACTAGTAATAAGAGAGGCTGAGAAGGAAGCCAAGTCATAGTGGTGGAGGACTGTTTACATCAAGGGGGTCCAACCTTTTGGCTTCCCTGGGCCACAGCTGAAAAAGAAATGTCTTAGGCAACACATAAAATACACTAACACTAAGGATAGCTGATGAACTAAAAAAATAAAATCTTATAATGTTTTAGGAAAGTTTACAAATTTGTGTTGGGCTGCTTTCCAAGCCATCCTAGGCCGCATGAGGCTGTGGGCCATGGGTTGGATGATCTTGGTTTACATCAAACTCTGGGAAACATCAAGGACAAACCTGAGCTTAAGAGCCAGAGACAATGTGGAAGACAGTATTACAATTCTAGGGGCTTAGAGTGCAGCTGGTAGCACTAGGGTTTGGGGAGAGTAAGTCAGTAGAAAGGGAGGCCCCAGTCCAGACAACAGCCATGAACAGCTACGCAGCTTTGGGGACTCAGCTTGGTCACCTGGCAGGAGATGTGATACATGGACTCAGCTGGTGAAAGGGCCAGAGGTGAAATGCTTTTTCAGATTTATACAAACTTGGCTTTTTCATTTTTTAAATACAGTCATAACAGCTCAAAACTGAGTGCAGCAAATCCTTCCAAATGTGAAATGATTGTGGAGAACACAGGTTGATTAATATGATATTTTAGTTATTGGAGATTTTTAGAGAAATACATACTTGAAAGTACTCACTCTCATGCCAAGAAAAAAAATTGAAAATATGAAAGTTCTACTGGGTCTGCTCAAAGGGCTTCAGGTCTTTGATGGTTTGTTTATTAAGTACCAGTTCATTGGCTTTCAATTATGTAGTTTTGTTTAGTTAGTTAGATGCTTTTCACCTTTGAGTAAAGGTCTTGGTTGAATAATGACCTGAGCCCCATATTCTAGTGCCTATGAACCTCAGGAAGGCCCAGGCAATGGGAAAGCCAACTGAAGAAGTCCCATAGACCAAGTTCACTGCTTTTAGTGGATATGAATTGGGACTAGGAATCAAAAAAACAATAGAGAGCTCCCCACGTTAAAGGGAATCTTAAGAATCAAGGCATTATGGTATCAGTGGAGAGAAGAAACATTGGATGTAAAGTCACAGGTGACTTTGGAAATAGCATCCCTTTCTGCTCAAGTCAGAGAAAGATTGGAATTTATTCTGAGCCCCACAGGCTACAGGTGAGATGCTTGGGAAGGCAGGACAGGGGTGGCAAGAAAAATGGGCTCCAACCACCAATAACAAGTCAAGCCTATTGTAAGGAGATGGGCCAGGGGTGGCCAGGTCTCCAACACTTGGCCTTTGAGAAGCCAGAAGTATCTAACGGGAGCACCATGCCAGAAGCCAATGCAGCAGCTTTTACTGCAAGAAAATAGTCTACCTCAGGTGATACCTTTTTGAGTTTTGCTGTTGCACGGTGACAACAGGAAGGAAGGGCCTGGTGGAACTTTATCTCAGTGACTAGAGAAGGAGGTGGAGCTTCACCAGGAATTTGACATTTAGGAGGTCAAGTTGATCAGGGCCAGGCAGACTGGGTGATTGAAGTCTGCACTCACCACCCTCTCAGAGCAAATCGAGGGCCATTCCTGTGTGAGAAAACCTTAGAGGAGCTAGCAGTCACAGGAAGGTTAGCAGGCATCCACAGATCAATTCATAAAAGGGAAGTAGGAGGGAGGGAGCCTTAGACGCATTGATGGAGTTTAGGGGCACTGGGCATCTTTTTATTTTGAATCCTAAATTCAGCTTACTTTTGCTTACAAATGTACTTCAAGCCTGTATATACAGAGATATGCCCAAGGCAAATTTGTGTGCACTGATAACTCAGCTAATACTTCTCTTCTAGAAAGAAAAACTTCAATATTTGACAGGGACAAATAAGGGTAAAACTTGGATTATTAAACTTAATCAGGCATTGCCGTTCTGTTGCACATGATATTTAGGACTTTAGCACAAATTCTGTTTACCTAGTCATTTTGACACATGATGAATTTTCTAGGACATTTTCAGCTTTACATATTCTGTTAAATACATTCACTTTTTAAAAAACTTCATTGATATATAATTGGCACACAGTAATGTACCCATATGTAAATGTAAAATTTGATGTTTTGATGCTTTTAGAACCATATCCATCACCTTCAAAAGTTTGTGTGTGAGCCTTAGTAATCTATTTCTCACCTCCCTAGGCAACTGCTTTATCTGTTTTCCATCATGATGAGTTAGTTTGCATTTTTCTACAGTTTTGTGTAAGTGGAATGATACAGTATGTATTCTTTTTTCATATGCCATCATTCTCTCAACAAAGTTATTTTGAGAGTCACCCATGATGTTGCCTGTATCTATAGTGCATGCCTAATTATCCATTCACCTGTGACTAATCATTGGGATTGTTTCTAGTGTTGAGCTATTACATATAAAGCTGCAAAATCATGTGTAAATCTTTGAGTGAACATGTACTTTTATTTTAATTACCCAGCAGTGGAGTGACTGGTGAAATTAGGGGTGATTGATATATACAGATTCTGAGATAGATTTTCATGGATGTGATTTAATGAGAGTTGTGATATAAAAACAGACAATGTGATTTTGTGTGTGTTCTCGTACCCCATCACAAATCCTTGTGGCCAAACTACCCAGCAGTAGGAAAACATGATCTGTGAATGCTTTTAGTTTCAGTGACTAGATTTAGATTTAGTCACTCATCAGAAGTTTGGGAAAGGTAAATATCTCTCCTGGGAAGGTGATAGTACCATATACTCTGCTCCCTTGGCTTAACACAGGCAACATTACCCAGTAACATACTGCAGAGCACAAACGTATGCCCGCCTACTCATTTTGCTGGTACTTTCAGCTCTCCGACTCCACTCTTAGGAGTTAAGGCACATGACAACAGGAATGCATCCACGTTTTGTGTAGCTGTCAGCACGAGGACATTTTATTCAAGTGCTACCAGTTTAAGTTCAGTGGAGATCTAATCTGTGTCTTTAGATTTTTTTTCATAGTTTGTTCTTTCTAATCACTTACGGCCCTTATCAAAAAGAACTCCTCTGAGACTCTCAGAGTCTAACAAATCCATAAGTCAAACACAATGAAATTTTATTATTGTTTTGTTTTTTTCTCACATACGCACATCTCCATTGGCTTGGAAAAGAAGTGAAATGTGCAGTGTGTAGGTTAGTGCAAAACCCTTGTCTGGGAACATTTCTTGTCAATACTATGGAGAAGCATTGAGACCAGAGAACTCTGCCACATCCAGTGCAATCTGTTATCTCATTTATCTTAGAACTTCTCAGGGATATTTTATCAACAAGATTTTTGGATATACCATAAGACAGGCATCAGAGGTCAGTTACATAAACTGGATGTAAAAGATGTGAAACAGAATTTCTGAATCTGATACAGCCTGTTTCCTCTCATTAACATCCCTATTTCTGAATAAAACCTATTGGCCTACAAAAACAAAAACGTGTTTCTAAGCAAATTAATTGTCTAAACATAAGCCCCAGGAGAATGGCTAAAATACTTAAGAGACAAACAGCTCTTCAAGCTTGGCAGAAATACTCCTTCTTTACAAAAAATCATGCTTATCACAGATGTCTTATCTATTCATTAAAGCAGGTCCCCTAAGGATCTTTGTTAGACAATGTTCTGTTGACCTAATTCTAATTACTCTGTGCATTTGAAAGAAACAAAATTACATTTATTTTGAAATATTCTGTAATCCATAATCCCACAATAATGATTTTATTTAATGAGTTGGTTTTGACATTATAGCCTCAACTTTTATTGAGAGATGCTGTAAGAAATAGCTTTATTATTTACTGTCAGGGTTTTGTTCAGAGCATCATCTGCTTATTTCTCATTGCCATAGAGATGATAAATGTATTTTAGAATTAACTGATGGTAAAAATTTAGCTCCGCTCAGGGATTTATATCAAGCTTCCTTATGAAAAAGTATATACATCGCATGTTTTTACCATGGTATTTTCTTCACTCTTTTAAGGCAAATAATTTGGAAATTTCAAATCTGCTGCACTCATACCACTATCTTCTAATGCTATGTCATAGACTGAATGTTTGTGACCCCCCCCCTACAATTTTCATATAAATTATATTGTGACCTTCCACATCTTACTGTGTTTGGGGAACTCTCTCCCTCTCTCTCTCTCTCTCTCTCTCTCATACACACACACACACACACACACACACACACACACACACAAATAAGAGTCCATATGATCACACAGCAAGATGGTCACTGCTTACAAGCTAAGAAAATGGGCCTCAGAATAAAACTTATCTTGCCAGCACCTTGATATCCTAATCTTGGACTTCCCAATCTCCAAAACTGTGAAATACAAATTTCTGTTGTTTAAGCCACTCAATCTGTGGTACTTTGTTATGGCAACTCAGGCAGACTAATATACTAAATCCATTCCATGATGGGCAGTAACAAGTTATGTATTAGAATGTGAGAATTTTATTTTTAGTTCAATGATTATCTTACTGTTTAACTTTAAATCCACTTTTATACCTCATTCACCTCAGTGATTTGCAGAGTATCTGAATTAGACAATAACTTTAATGAGCTTTATTTCTTTCAAATATATAGATTCTTCAGGGTTGGAAGAGAGCTTAATAATCATCTAGTAAAAACATTTCATTTTATAAATGAGAAAGCTCAAGTCCAGAGAGCTAATTGGCCTTGGGGCCAAAGTCAAAGCTGATGTCCCTGGATGCGCAATCCAGCTCCAAGCTCCTGATGGCCTACACGCTAGTTGGTTAGAATACAACTATATTCCATACCATTTGGTTATTCAGCATAACTTGTCTTATATAGAAAGCTAACCACAATGTAATGAAACTGTGATTTATATTTTAAAAAGACACAGAAAATCAGACAGACCTAAGTTTAAATTTGGCACTATCCCATAACAGTGTGACCAGGACAGATGACTAACTTTTATAAAGTTTAGTTTCTTGTCTGTAATAGAAAGGAAGCAGCCCCTGTGTTGGGAGCTGCTTGTGGGAATTTACTGGGTCATTCATACCAAGCACCCAGAATAGTGTCTAGAGTGTTCGGTAGACTTCTGCCTCTCTGGACCACATATCTTCTTTTCCTACACGATCAACTACTAGATAGGGGTAAACTTTCACTTGAGTTCTCAGCTCACCACCTTCTTCGCCATCACTGTGGTTTTCAAGGGCATTGCCTGACTGGCCTTGGGAGCAGTGATAGAAGGACAGAGACTCCAAAATGGACCTGCCAATGACTGCGCAGGTGAGAGTGGGTAGTAGGGATAATTTCAGGGAACAGGAAGGAGGGGAATTAAAAGTTATAGGACTGAAAGGCTTCCATATGACATGAACTCATATGCTATCTGACAGGTAGCTGTTTACATGGAAAAAGAACAGGAGCAAGAAAATGAATTTCTCTTAATGTGATGGGGCTTTGGATATGACTTAAGGGGGAGATCAAACTGATGGTTATTTGATAAGTTGCTTGGTGCTTTGGAACTTGGTGAGGTTTCATAAAATCATGTGGTTCATATACACAGTAATAGAGAAATTAAGAGGAAAATAGGAGAATTACTGCTGCAGTTTTATTAATTTGTGAAAATGCAAGTTGTGCAAAATTTAAGATTCTCAGATTTGAGCTGAAGCAAATAAATTGATTGTCTGCCATCTTGAAACTTCTCTTGTTTCTACTCTACAATGACAGATGTGGGTTGGAATGTTAAATGGCATATCTGTTCTAAGAACAAATACATGTTCAATTAAGTTCTTCATGTCTGCTCCTCCTCTCACTGCCAACCTCTATTCTTCCAGACCTCTAGTCTAGAGTCTACCCTGCGATATTCTCAGAGCAGCTTCTTCACTACTGTGTTGCTTCTTTAGCATGTTCTAGGCTGAAGCTTTTTCTGTTTTATCTATGAATGTACCTTTATCTGATTTTCATCTTCTTGCAATGTGTTGAAATATCTCAACCACTAATTACAGCATCTGACGTTCATGCCCCTTCCCTCAGTTTGTGGGCATTCTTTTTTATTTTATTTGGATTCCTCTGGGGTTTCACAGGCAGAGTTGGAGGCAATAGTTCTGTTTTGCTGTCAGGGAGAAAGTGGAAGCCAGGCCAGTGGCAGGTGTTGAGTAGAGGTGAACGAGCTTGGTGAGGAGCCGGTTGGGTCATGCTTATTTCATTGATTCTGAACTCTTCTTGTTGTTTTTGCCTTGTCCACAGTCCTCTGCTGGCCACTTTTCTAGTCACTTGTTCATAAAGCAGATGGAATATAAAGGGAACAAAAGTTGAGAAATCCCTTTGCTATGATTTTACTATATTGTCCTATCATTAAAGTTAACATTGCACTGATGGATAACTGGTGATTAATAAAAACCATGCCTGCCTCCTAAAAGTACACTTAAACATTTGTATAATTTAAACAGTCACTTAGAGACACTGGGAAATTTCTTGCTTTGATGACAATGAGTAGAGCATGAGTTTATAAATGTTTTCAACAACAAATATAGATGTGTATGAAGATCATCCTTTTGTAGGGTGAGGAAGGGAGGGGTGGCAGGTTGCTGTGCAGAATTCTGAGAATCAAAGTGGAGATTCACTTATGGTTGGAGACACCAAGAGAACCGTGAAGAAGACATGCATGGCAAGAAATGCAGGCATCTTGTTGGCAGTTGCATGGTCTCTCAGGTGGGAATGGTAGGAAAATACAAAAAAAGTCAAGATAGAATAGTAAGTTTCAAGTTCCTGACTGTGTTTCTTCTTTTGTACCTCCCTGCTTCTACTGTGCAGAGTATGCTATGTTGAATACACAAGGAAGGAGCATCTTACAGTCAACAGAATTCAGGCCTTGGACTCTAGATGTTTCTTAGCTGCCTTCATTAGCTATTTCTCTTGGACAACTTACATTCTCTGTGCCACAGGTCCCTCATCTGAAACAGGAGATGAGGATAGTATAATGAGGAATGAGGGACGATGGCTGTTAAAAATGGCAACAGCACTCATGAGAAAAATCACTGAGGAAAGATTCTGTACCTCAAATTTTAAGTTTTCTAGAGTGACCTTCTTATGACTTCTGGCCTGTCATTCTCTGCCAGGCACATGTGATACCTGGGGCTGGGTTGGCTTCAGGTACTGGACCTGAACTTGCTCTCTAGAGGCCTCTTCTAGAGGCATTATCTTAGGAAGATCATTGTTTAGTTGTATCTTCAAGACAGCAGGGTTACATAGTTTTGACCTCTTAGTATCTAACCCTCACATGGCTGTAAATGATGTGAAATGGGTGGAGTTTTTAGGGGGCAAATGTAAGGAGGCACTTACTTGCAGAATGGTACCCTAGTTCATACTCTAGGCCCAATGTCCCTCTACTAGGATGCCCGAATCCTCCTCCTCAGCACACACAGGTTTTTGTTTTGTCATTTATTATAAGCTTGTTATTGAAGGATCTTTGCACATATATGACCCAGGACAATAATGTCTAACATTTTTTAGGCAATTTTAAAACAAATTCTAGACTCAACATTGATTACTGTGATGACTTTGGTTGAGTTATTTACCTAATTTGTGCCTTGGTTGCCTCACCTGTAAAATGGGGATGTCGGTGTTAAGGCTTACCTGAGTTAACAAGCACATGAAGTGCTCAGAATGGTGTCTGGACTTGCTCCCTTTACTACAATTCAACCTTTTTTTACAGAACTAGGTTTCCAACTTTGATGCTTAGGATTGCTGGGTGACTCCTTAGAGTCATAGAAAATTACACCTTAGAGTCAGGAAGGAGGTGACATTTATTGTCTATTTACTATGTGACAGGCAGTATCTAGAAGCTTTGCCTGTGCTACACTGTTTCCTTCTCACAAGAGTTAAGGCTGATTTTTCCAATGAGGAGCTCAGGTTTTGAGAGTTAACCAAACCTCCCAGACCTCAGTTTATAGAACCAGAGGCACTGAAAGGCAAGAAACCATCCAAGATCATGCATACCTCCCTATGAATTTGGTTTTGCTGGTCAGACCCCTTTCCTAGGTACATTTTGGAAAATGTACCTATTGAAACTGAATGTTGGGAAGGAAGGGTGGGTGGTTGGTGGAATGTGAGAGGGAATATTTCCTATTTTCACCATTTCATGACATCCCCTTTCACAAAGTTCTACAGTCCAGGATGATAAATGGTCTATCTTTCCTACAGGACCTAGGCAAGATCTCCAGCCTAAGGGAAAATTGTAAGGTTATGTACACAACTGTGTGTGTGTGTGTGTGTGTGTGTGTGTGTGTGTGTGTGTGAAAGAGAGAGAGAGAGAAAGAGAGAGAGAGAGAGAGAGAGAGAGAGAGAGAGAGAGAGAGAGAGAGAGAGAGAGAGAGGTGATCCATTAAAGAAGTGGTTCAGCTAAATAAAGGATCTCATTATGTGTGCTATTTTTATTCCTCAAATGTCTGCCTTCCTCTCGCCCCTTGAGGTTCCTACTGAAATCTGACAATCAAGGTTGAACTTCACTGTCAGCTTCCATTAGGCAAATCAAGCAGGAAAAAAGGGAGTGTGAGTCTGGCCTTGGCAGGGAGCTGAATCAGCAGTGATAATCTGCTTCAGCTGGTGGGGGCCAGCTACCAAAGGGTTTAATTAGTCAGCAGAGATGTTGCCTCCGCCCTTTCCCCCCTTCCCCTGTTCTCCACCCATCAGCCTCTGAAATGAGTCTCTCCTGGCCTTCTCTGCCTCTGATTCCTGGGAACCAGCTGGAACAACACACACCTAGGGCTGGCCCCCAGCACACACTGCCCCTGTCAAGGGCATTTCCTCCTGGGCAGACTGATGCACTTCCCTCAGACAGCAGACTGATGCTGTCTCCCTCCTTCCAGCTCCTGCCTCACCCACTGTGAGCAAGAATTGACCTCTCCTGAAAAAATGAGGCTGCAGTGGGCCAAAGTCACAATATTTTCTTTCCCAAAAGACTAAAAAGCACCCATCTCCCTCCCTGACAGGGTCTCCATCTTGCTTCTTTCATTGGCCCTGTAGTCATTCATTCAAAAACGAAATCACTATTTCAATTGGTGAAGCACTCTGGCTGGGTCACGGGGAAGAATCAGAGATGAGATCTCTTCCCCCAGTGAGAGTGTAGGACCTAGGAGATGTTGGATGTAAAGAGGAGAGAGGAGCAGGTAGCAGGTGGCTGTGGTCTAGAAAAATTAATTGGGACAAATGGACCACAGATAGCTGAAGTACAAGATGGAAAATAATTTGTGCAACAAGGTTAAGAGCTCTGGGAGCTCTGGGAGTTTGGAGAAGGATGACCCACTTCTAGCAGAGAACACTTGGAGAAGTGACCTTGGAACTGGGTTTTAAAGGTTGAATCAGATATGATCGGGGATAGAGGAGGAAACTGCTGATCTCCCGTGGGCAGGGCTCCCTCTGGCATCACCTCAGAGCATCTCACACTCCATCTTCAAGGTCACTGAAGTCCTCCAGCGATAGCTGCTTCCCTGAGCTCTGCCCCACCCCCCACCCTCAGCCACTCCTGCCCCTTCTGCTGCTGGAAATTACCACTGTGTCCCGTCCTCACCCCCATCCTCACCAATGTGAGGTTACATGAGGTCTCTCACCACAGGGGCTGCATCGGTGCCACTTCCACATGCTTCTTGCAGCGCATCCATACTAATTCCTCTCACTGGGGTTGGGGATGGTCCCCTCCATAGCTGGGTTGCACATCTCCTTTTGATCTTCTGCATTGTATGACTCTGCTCACTCAGCTTCTTTTAGCACCCTGAGTTTCCTAGAGTTTGACAGTCACTTTAGGATTTGAGAACAATTCCATTAAGATAAGATTCAAAGATGATAAATGTGACACAAGCTTGAAAATGCTTTCACCTCACTACCAAACAACCATTATCTTAAGTTTCTTTATTATGTGGTCTATGGGGGGAGGTGATCCAACTTGCAACTGGTTTGGGAATCTCAGTCTTGAGTGATCAATATATCAAGGACTCTTATCAGTCTCTACCCACAAAGGTTGTAAAATATTCAGGCAATTAGTACCCTTGGTGGATAGTTGCTTGGTCACGCACTACCAGTTCTCATGATATACCCTACATATCTGAGTTGGAGGGTAGGCTAACCAGCCATCCCATTTTAAATGAGACAGAAAACAATGGTACTGTCCCATTTCAAATGGCATATATGGTCAGCCTACTGACTCCTTGAATTTAGCCCAGTGAGACTAGGTTGACCACATATTCTGTTTGAAACAGGACAGTACTGTCGTATTCTGTCCCATTTAAAATGTTACATTTGGTCAGCCTACTGAGAGGTGACTAGGATTCATCAGGGAACTAGTCAGAGCCTGGATTCTCTCACTTCTTACATGCCTTCTAGAACACACACACACACACACGCACACACACACACACACACATCACAAGGCTGCTGCTTCTCCCTCATGGCAGTGTTCAAGTTTACAAAGGCAACAATCATTTCTTTCTAGTTAGACTGACCAGATGTCCCATTTTATATGGGACAGAAAACAACACACAGAAAACAATGGTACTGTCTTGTTTCAAATGGTACGTATGGTCAGCCTACTGACACCTTGAATTTAGCCCAGTGAGACTAGGCTGACCATACGTACCATTTGAAACAGGACAGTACCATTGTTTTCTGTCCCATTTGAAATAAAATGTCTGGTCAACCTATTCCTAATTCTGTCTCATCAGTTCCAGGTTATACATTCTAAAGTGAGGGACCCCATCCCTCCTAATTCCTCCAGATCTCTTCCCTCCCCATCATGTTCCTGCTTATTCTCTGGGAATGAGAAGCCTGTGGGGCTCAATGCCTTTTTCCAAACAACTGGGAATACTAACCTACCTCTGCAGGTCTTATGATATGAGGGCTGTCTGGAAAAAATCCAGCTATAAATGCCCCTGCTTTTCATATTATATGACTGCACACTTTCCAGACAGCCAAATATCCTTAAACATTAAATGAGTTGAGATGTGATAGCATTCAAAACACTTAAAGCTCTAACAAACATGAGTGTCATTGCCAAGGTTTCCAGCAGGGCAGGTTTCGGCGGTGGTACACCCAGTTGAAAAAACACACATGGAGCCGACTAGGGGGGCCATAAACAGGCCAGCAAGCAAGCTACTTTATTGCACACCTGGGACTATATACACATATTCAAGCAGAAGTGGCATCTTCCTGCATCTGCCCAGTAGCAGTTGTTTGGGTTTTCATGGTTACATAAGGCGGGACATGTGCAGTAACTGTCAGCCCCAGGAATCCCTCAGCCCCAGACATGGACTGATTATGCCAAGGTCAAGCCTAGGCGGTGGGCCTGGCTAACCCTCTACAGAGGCCCTGATGGTAATTCTTTACAGCAGGCTTGGCTTTAACACTTTGGGGACTGACACTCCATCCCTCCAAGGCCGCCACATGGTACTTTACCCATAATGCATATCGTTGAGCTCATACCCCACAGCAACAATATAGGGCATTGCAAAAGACTACCAGACTGCTAGCAATAATCGCTAGGACCATTAGTATCCCCCACCAGGTGGGTCCTAAGGAGTCCCACCAAGAGGTTAATGAACCTTCAACAGAGGACATAGTAACTGGCTTGCCCTCACTTGAGCAAGAGCATCAGCAGCATCATTTCCAAGCACCTTTAAAGGACAATGTCCTGGAACATGGTAAATGGTGACCCCCTCCTGGAGACCCCGTATATACAAGTCCTGTCAAAGAGCCCTCCTCCACAAAGGACGGTGCCCTATCAACCAATCTTGGGCTGCCCAGTGGGGGAGCCAGTGTTAAACCTTTATACATTGCCCAACTGTCTGTACAGACCTGTATGGGGCCTGATTCATTCATCAGCACTAACCACATAGCCTTCGATTCAGCCCATTGTCTGGATTGTCCACTCCCTGTCTCATACCAGAATTCATCTGTGGAGGGCTGTATTGGCACAGCTGCCCATGTAGGCTGTTGCCCTCGGCAGGAGCCATCTGTATGCCAGGCATCTGCCAGGATAGGGGCTTGCCCCTCTAAGTAGGGACTAGTCATAGACATTTCAGCTTCCATTGATGGGAATGGCTCCTGAAATTCTATAGGTCCTAGCAAGGCATGTAATTGGTCTGATATAGGACTGGATGAAAAGTGGGTCTTCTGTTCCAAATAGGCTCCCATTTGGTCAAGGTAGGGGTTTGGGCTGCCCCTGTCCATGGAATCTGCAACCAAGAGCACAACCAGCCCTCTACCAGATCCCTTGATTGGATGGTTACAAGATTAGGACCTGTTATGGCCTCACAGGCCAAAAGGGCAACATAAACAGCAGCTACCTATTTCTCTATAAGGCAATAACGGGCTTCCACCCCTTTCCACAATTGAGACCAGAAACCAATGGGCACCTTACGAGTCCCATGTTTCTGCCACAAGACCCATCTAAACCCATTGTCATCCACTGACACCATTGGAAGGAACAGTAGGGTGGCATCAATCACCTGTGGGGTTTGGGCTTGAGCCACTGCCTGCTTGGTGGCTCGAAATGACTGCTCTATCTCTGGGGTCCAATCCCAAGTAGCCCCTCACCATATCAGGTGATGTAAGGGGTGAGTTAAAGTGGCTAAATGAGGGATAAACACCCTCCAATAGCCCAACAAACCCAAATAGGTCTGCAATTGCTTCACTGTTGTCCCCCGGGGATATGCCTGTATCTTATCTATGACTGCCTCCGGCATAACCTTAGTCTTACCTGACCAGACAACTCTTAAGAATTTGACAGACAACCCAAGGCCCTTGGACCTTGTCTTTGTTGATAGCCCACCCCCAGGTCTTGAGAGCTCCTTGTAGACTGGTGGCCGCAGTCTCGAGCTCTGCAAGAGAATCAGAGGTTAGCATTATGTCATCAATGTAATGGGACAGATGCACCCCTGCTGGCTTCCGCCAGGTGGCCAAGTCCTGAGCCACCAGTCCATGGCACTGGGTGGGACTGTGCAGATATCCCTGGGGAAGCACCATGAAAATCTATTGTCATCCTTGACTCTCCGGGACTGTATCTGTGGAGAAAAAGGCATTTGCCAAATCCACAACATAGTGATACTGTCCCAGTTCATATGTGAGTTTATCCATAAGATCCGTAACATTGGGCACTGCTGCATGCAATGGGGGCGTCACCTTGTTCAGTACACAGTCATTCGCCAGGAGCCGTCAGGCCTTCTCACTGGCCATACGGGAGAATTGTAAGGGCTGTGCGTTGGGCGGATTATCTGGGCTTCTTTAAGCTTGAGAATGGTATGACCAATCTCTTCGTGCCCTCCAGGTAGCCGATATTGCTGTATATGCACAACACGGGGAGCCTGGGGCAATACCAAGGGGGCATGGTGGGGGTGCCCTGAACAATAGTCTTTACCACTCGTGTACACAGGTCAAATTCTCCCATTGTCGAGAACACCAATCCTTGCAGCACATCCACCCCTAGAATATATTCTGTGATAGGGGAGACAGGCTTTATAGTCTTGGGGGGCAAAGGCTCTATGCTAAGAGTCAAAACTGCTTGTTTGACCCATATCATCCAGCCTCCATATCCCTCCATGATGGCTGTAGGACCACTAAAGCGATCCAGATTTCCATACAGCAAAGTGCTATCTGCTCCAGTGTCCACAAGGGCTAGTACCCACTGCACATTATGGGGGGACCAGTAAATAGAAAGTTCAACATGTGGTCTTTGATTCCTCGGGTCCCCCTTCAGCCAGGTACCTCAGCCAGAGCCCTAGTCTGGGTAAAAATCAGTCAGTCTCAACTCCCGAATTGGGAGTGTAGCAGCGGGCAGGGGCGTAAACTGCTGCTCAGGTTCCAGCTGCTTCCACAGAGCCAGCAGCACTCCTGTGGGTTGGTGCTCTATGTTCTCTGCGGCTACTCCTGCAGCTGATAGACCAAACCATGTCTGCTTTTGGCTCACTCTCAATGGAGGCTGAACACCACCCTTTTGAGCCCCTTTATTCATCAGGCGTCCTTTGGGTGGGGGCCCCTTGGGGCCCTGTAGTGGCCTCATCTGGCTGCATTTTTTTCACTTCCACATCCCCCAATAGAGCTAGGGTGACTGTTACTTCATGCACCCACCCATCTACATAGGGGGCCAGAAGAGCCGCCATAGTCCCAAAAGTTCCTGGGGGTCCTGATGCTAGGATGAGGTCCTTCATCCTAGTGGCGAAAACCTCCTCATCAGGACTATTGTAGCATATCCAAAACACCATCTGTCGCATGCCCATCTCCCGTGTGATTTGCACCAGGTCCAAGTACGTGGACCAGTTGCTCACAGTCTCAGGCAATTCACCGGCATCTGCCCAAACTGTTCGGGCCGCTACCATTAACCAATTGATCAGGGAATGATTCCCTGCATCATGGTTGGTGTGGGCTATGTTTTGTAGCCTTTGCCTCAAGAAGGGGAGTACCGTCATGGAGGCCAGTTGGGACATTTCATCAGGGGATAACTCTGTTCCTTCCGCCCCCTTGTCCCATAATCTCAATAGCCAACCCGGTACCATTTCCCCAGCCCTTTGCTGTACCTGCTTCATCAGTTCCCGTAATTCAGCGGGCGAGTACGCAGTCATTGTCGTATGCTGCCTGGCCTGGGGGGCCCCCTGCGGCTGACACCCCCCCCCCGTCCCCATTGCCTGCTCCAGTTTAACCTTCCATTGCACTAAGGGGCAAGCCTGCAATATAGGTATTGGGCTACCTGCCCTGGAGGATGGTAAAGACCCCTCCGAGCCCTGCAGCATACGTTCAGCAGCAACCAGGTGCTCTTCTAGCGTTTCCTCCCAGCGCTGTAACTGGCGAACCTGTTGAGTTTGTTCCTGCATCTCCCGGCTGTTGTGGCGCAGCACCTCCAGAAACATCCAGGCTACCCGGCTGGCCACCTCCCGGTGTGCCAGCAGAATGTTCAGCTCCATAGATTCCAGGGCCTTCTTGATATCCTCAGGTGTTGGCCTAATCTTCCGGAGCTGTCCAGGTGGCCAGATACATGGCCACTGGGTGCCATAGGGAGGTGGGAGGCCACATTTCTTCCACCCGGGAAACCTCAGAGGCAGTGGGGGTAGTACTCACCTCATCCTGTTGGCTATGCCAACTGTCATTGTTTCCAGGCAGGGCAGGTTTCAGCGGTGGTACGCGTAGTTGAAAAAACACACGTGGAGCCAACAAAAGGGGACCATAAACAAGCCAGCAAGCAAGCCACTTTATTGTGCACCTGGGACTATATACACATATTCAAACAAAAGTGGCATCTTGCCGCATCTGCCCAGTAGCAGTTGTTTGGGTTTTCATGGTTACATAAGGCGGTACATGCGCAGTAACTGTCAGCCCCAGGAATTCCTCAACCCCAGACATGGACTGATTATGCCAAGGTCAAGCCTGGGCAGCGGGCCTGGCTTTAACACTCTACAGTGGCCCTGACTATAATTCTTTATAGTGGGCTTGGCTTTAACCCTTTGGGAACTGACAAGGAAATATCAGTGTTATTAAAATCTTGGCACTTTTTGAAGTAGAAATAGTTATTCCAGAAAATAGTATTTTAGGGAACCTGGATGGTAGCTCCTAAAGGATTTTAACCTCGAATTAATATTGTCACTAACAACGCAGAGAAAAAAAAGCAGAATCCCAACTGTGTTCCCAGTTTGCTGCTTGCCTCGATTTCTCTTTTTGTCAACTGGGGATAGTGGCTCATCTTACAGTGTACTCCTGAGGGGCTTCCAGAAGAATGATATGTGAGCATGCCTGCCACAGACTAGCTAGTTAGAAGCCAAGCAATTGCCAAGCTTCACTGGGAAATGAGCTCAGTTTTCAGCAGCCCAGTGATAAAGGGGAGGAAGAGAACAAAACCCCAAATAAATCCCTGCCTGTATGAGTATTGCCTGAATAATCACTGAACCAAGGGCACTAATCAGACAAGCCAGGCTCTGCTGTAGTCTTTCATCTGAAATGAAAGTCTGAGGCACAGGAATATCATTATCACATGTAGCTCATCAAAGTAAATTCAGCATTTGTGGGTAAATAGAATAGATCACAATGAGTGTCCCTTGGAGGAAGATGCCCCAGCAGCAGAGACAATATAGATGAGGGGGTGGAAGTGGGTCACACGCCTGCAAGGGCTGTCTCAGCAGCCTGCCCCAGTGCAGAGTGGGATGTTTCCATTTTCTTTCTCTGCATGAATCCACGTTTTGGTTGCTCTGGGCAAGCACGCAGATGGAGACAGAGGGGTGGGATGGGCCTCCACACAGCAGCGTGCTAGCAAGAGCCGGGGCCATTTTTACCTTGCTATCCTGTTATCTGCTCTGGATACATAAAATGAGTGTGAATAATAGGGGCCCCTGAGCTTTTGATTTCCCTCAGCTGCCATTCCAGCAGCCACTTTCCTGAAAATTAAGTGCATGTTTCATCTGCTTGCAGAAAGAATAAGAGTTCTGTGTTTGCCTGTTGTTCTGCCACCAGTGGTCCATCACAGCTCCTCCTCGGTTTCTAATTCCAAAGCAGCACTTGGAAAGGACACAAGTCCTTCCTCTGGGGGCTGCCTGGTATCCTGGGCTCTAGAAGACCCCCAAATAGCGATGCTTCTTTCACGAGACAGGATTTAGGTGGAAGAAAGCAGTTAGGGAGAAGATTGTCCATTTCATTTATGTGAGTTATTGTTTTTCTTCTTCTCTCCTGCCCTCTCTCCTTCCTTTTCCCCTCTCTTTTTCTCTCTCCCTCCTACTTTTCTCTTTAGGTGGGAATTTTAAAAAGATGCTAGTTTTTTCTCTGCTGACACTGT
Organism: Lyroderma lyra; assembly: GCA_004026885.1. NCBI lineage: Eukaryota > Metazoa > Chordata > Mammalia > Chiroptera > Megadermatidae > Lyroderma > Lyroderma lyra. The sequence goes on along the minus strand of PVJL010006282.1, from coordinate 24,242 downwards.
GAGCTTTCTAAAGCAGCTCTTTTGGAACTTAAATATGTGTACGAATCACCCAGGGATCCTGATGAAATGCAGGTTTGATGCAGTCTCTCTGGAGTCTGACCTCAGAGTCTCTAGTTCTCATAAACACGCAGGTGGTGCTGATGCTGCCTGAACCACACTTAAAGTGTCAAGAGTCTAATCACTGACATGTCTTCTTACTTTCCCTCTTGAAAACCCAAGGTGGCTCCCTGTTTCCTATTCATCACGCAAGTCCTTTCAGCAAGGTCATTCATTCATTCATTCATTCAGCAAATGTTTTGCCTCTGAAAGGTTGGAGTGTTAATATTCCTTTCCAGCCATTTCTCCTTCCACTCTCAACCACAGATTTCATGTCCTGCCCAACAATACCTGCCAAACATCATGACTTTCTGCCTTTGGGTCGTGGCCTTGCATTCTACTTTCCTTTTCAAATTGCTCCTCACCCTTCAAGATGATCTTAAAATGTTGGCTCTGCCAAAAACTCTCCCCTGAGTCCCCCAAACATTTCTTTGTGTAGTTCATCAAATCATGCACAAAAATCCTGGCACTGCTTTGCCACCTTATAGGGAAATTTGGGAGTTTTGTGTCTATAACCTCCATTAAACTGAGATTTTCTAAAGAGCAGGGCTAGCATTTTTCTTTCTTTTTATCTGCCCCTAGCACCAGGCCAGAAACAGTCATATGTATCTGATAAATAAGTGAATAATTATATGATAAATAAGTGAATAAACATTAGGAAAGGATAAGTGCTAACTTTCTATTTGTCTTTCATGGAAGCACATATACCTAAAGTAAAAAAGCTCAGGAGAACTAAAATGTATAGGTTGTTCTTAAAGTAAATTTTACAAAACTTTTATTTTTGAGAAGTTCTACATTTACAGAAAAGTTATAAAGATAGTACAGAGAGTTCTCATATATTTCATCCACAGTTTTCCCTATAATTAATGTCTTACATTAGTATGGAACATTTGTCACAATTAATGAACCGATATTGCTATACTATTATTATTAATTAAACTCCATGCTATGTTTTGAGTTCCTTAGTTTTTACTTAATGTTCTTCTCAGTTTCAGGATCCCATTGTAATAATCAATCTTGATAGCCAGCAATTTATGATTTGACATTTTGAAATCATGGGCCAAAATTGTTTATGTTCCTACCATCCCTGCAATTTTTCAGGTGCACAGAAATCATGTTACAAACCTTCCCACCACAAATGCCAACATCTGTGTTCTTCCTGCCCAATAGGAGATATCCTGCCTAACTTCCCACCATCATAGGAATAAAGACTCTATCTACACTCTCCCCTCAGTCCCTTTGCCTCCTGACTGGCCCTGCTGCTTCCCTGTGTGGTCCCACCTGACGTGGCATGCCCTCTCCATTTGGGAATTGTAATAGACTCTTCTTTCAAGGCACTGGTCTCTGTGTCTGTCATCTTACCAGGATTAAAACAAATCCTGGGTACATTCCAAAACAACGAGTGCAGTGAGCTGGGCGGTTCAGTGATCGACAGTGATGACAAGCCTCTAAACTGTGCTTGGCTTACTAATTGAATTCACAGGAAGGCATGTGCTGCCTGGAAAGGCACCGTAGGCTAGTGACATGCTCACACTTGAGCTACCACTGCTTTCCGCTGTGTTTACTGAGTTCCACCTAGGTTTGCTACTGTCAATTATTGTAGGACCTAAAGGGAGAAATCCCAGGACTCCTGCCTAGCTTAAGGTAGCTACAGACTAAACAACTGTACCCAGTGGGCACCTCTATGATGCTTAAGACATACAAGGACTGTCCAGAAAATATCCATCCATAAGTGCCTCTATTTTTCATATTACATGGCTAGTTACTTTCCAGACAGCCCTTGTATGTGCCTGGTGTTTGGCTGAAGGACCCTGGAGATACTTAAGGTAGTTGGTTAACTGACAAGGCAAAAGCTCCTCTCAATGAAGCAGGAAAGGTCCAATCAACGTGTTAGAGGTGGGTCTGATCCATAGACTGAGCAGCCCCATGAAGGCCAGGGTCTCCCACACAACTGCTGTAGGCTGGGCATTATACGTTCACTCTTTTTAAAAATTATTTAGGTTGGCACACTTTCCCCCCGACTCTCTTATTGAGGTTGTTTCACATATTTGTAATTTCATTCCATTTTTTGTTGTTCTTGCATTCTGCATTTCATTTTGGGATCCCCTGACCTCCTAAATGATTCTTTTTATTTGCATTTATTAAGGTTCACTCTTTGTGTTGTAAAGTTCTATGGGTTACAACAAATGTATATTGAGAGTCATGTATCCACCATTACAGAATCATGCAGATTATTTACCATCCTAAAGAAAAATCTGTTCAGCCATCCTTCCTTCCTCTAAGCCCCAGCAAACACTGATCTGTTTATAATTTCTATATTTTGTCTTTTCTAGAACATCATATGAATGGAAGCATAAAGTATGTAGCCTTCTCATATTGGTTTCTTTCACCTTGCAATGTATATTTAAGATGTATTCATGTCTTTTTGTGGCTTGCTAGTTTACTCCTTTTTAGACCTGACTAATATTTACATGGACCATATTTTGCTTATCTATTCACCTATTGAAAAACATGATCGGTTCCCTCTAGTTTTTAGAGATTATGAATAAACTACTATGAATGCTTGCATGCAGGTTTTTGTGAAGTTTTCAAATTAGTTTTCTATCAAATTTAACTTTAACCAATAAACATTTAGTGAAGGGTAAAGGTTTAAATACTTTTCTCAAAATTGTTTGAATGGCCTACAATTCTGGGTATGTAAAGAGAATCCCCAATTACCCTTTCATTGCATTTCCCCCAAGAGTAGAATAATAAATCTAATAGTTGTCTCAGGAAGGAGAAATAATATGCTTGGTCTTCAACATCCAGGTAAACACAATAATTTAATTTGTTGATTACCTGGTTATTTTGAAAGTGGCTGTTTAATAAGCAGATTTTGGGAAAGTAGGGGTTGAAATCTAGTAATTGGTTCTTAAAATCAATGGTTTCTATTTACACAAGCTGGTTTGAAACTTGACAATTGATATCATTCGTTATCAAATGACATGGCTCTTCTCTACCTACCTAATTCCCTCTGCAGCCAGGCTGGTCTCTCCATTATCTTAGGAAGCATTGCTCCCTCTCATTTGTCAACCTGCTATCCTTACTGCAAGGGGCTTGTCTCCTCCCCTTACTAACCAAGATCTAACCAAATACTTTAGGATTTGGTTCCATCCCACCTTCTTTCATTGAATCATCTTAGACTCTTTTCAATATTTCCTTCATTTGAATTACATACTGTGCTGTTGCCCCTTATGTTAAATAATTGATTAATTAATTAAACGTGTATTCAGAATCCACTATATTCCAGACTTTTTGTTTGATTTTAGGTGATGTAAAATGTTTGCATAAATGGCCTATATTCACTTTTACTTTTCACTTCTGAATCACATTTTAATGTTCTTTTGCAATGAAATATGATTTCCATGAGTAAGAATATGTTTTTCTCCTGCAACTTCAAAAACATCCATATGGGGATAGGTATATTATAATAGTGACTAACATTTACCGAGTACTTCTAAATGTTGGCACAGTTCTAAATGCTTTACATATATTTATATGTCTTTATCCTCTCAACATCCTTACTATATAATTTGTCTCCATTTTACAGTCTAGAAGCCTGAGGCAGAGAAGGTTAAGTAGTTTGTCCCAAATTGCACAGCAATTAAGTGCTTGTAACCAGGATTTGAGCTCAAGCATCTTGATACAGAGCAGTTGGTTGCTCCTATTACCATACCCAGCTTCATATACACAGACTCTCTTAACCACTATGCCCTACAGTTTCTAGCAAAATGTGCTCAAAGGCTTGATGATTTTTAATTTGTAATTCTTCATGGAATCATTCATCTACAAACCTTATTGTAACTTGTACCCATAAGCTCACACACACACAAAATAACATGCTCAAGAGAAAGAGAAGACAAGCCACAGACTGGGGAAAAAAATATTTGCAAAAGCCATATTTTATAATGGCTGGTACCCAAATTTATAAAAAGCTCTTAAAACTCAACAATAAGCACACACCTGTATTTAAATACCTTAACAGACACCTCACCAAAAATATTTTTTCCTATGCAAATAATCATATGAAAGTATATGCCACATATTTCAAAAGGGAATTACAATTAAAACAACAGTGAGATACTGCTACACATCTATTAAAATGCCCACAATAAAACAATAACATCACCAAATGCTGGTGAGGATGGAGAACCACAGAAACTTTAATTCATTGCTGGTGGGAATGCAAAATGAAACAGCCACTTTTGAAGACAGTTTGGCAGTTTCCTACAACACTAAACATATTCTTACTACATGGTACAGCAATCATGCTTCTCGGTATTTACCCAAAGATGTTGAAAACTTATGTCCACACAAAAGTCCACACATGCATGTTTATAACAGCTTTATTTATAACTGCCAAAACTTGGATGCAACTAACATGTCCTTTAGTAGGTGAATGAATAAATAAACTGGTACATCCAGACAATGGAATATTATTCTGCACTAAAAGAAATGAGCTAGTAAGTCAGAAAAAGATAGGAAGGAGAGGTTCTGGTCAAGATGGCAGAGTAGGTGAATGCTGTGCTCACCTCCTCCCATGACCACATTAAAATTACAACTAAATTATAGAACAATTAAGCTGAAAAAATTATCCAAAGACTAGCTAAACAAAGTCCTATAATTAAGGTTATAAAGAAGAAGGCACTTTCGAGATAGTAGGAGTGGAGAAGATGCAAAATGGGCTGGACCTACATCCACGTGTGGTGGTGGAGAATCTGGAGGGATGTCAGCTACAGAGGTCCCTCTGAAGAACAGGACTTTAGCTTCACACTGGGCTACCCAGCTCAGAGCACAGTGCTGAGAACAGAAGCCCCTATAGAATCTGGCTGTGAAAATCAGTGGGGTTACCATCTGACTGGATGAGACAAAAGGTGACTGGAAACCCAGGCATCCTTTAAAAGGGCCCACATACTGAATCTCTCATACCCAGGCACTCACCCTGGGCTCTGGCAGAAGGACTCCAGCTCTAGAAGTGCCAGAGACATATGGGAAGAGATTGAGTTGTGTGGCTTCAGGGTGAGGGTTGGAGGGAAAGGCACCAATAACCTGTGTTGAGCCCTTCCTCCACATGGCCAAATCTGAATTTTCATTGGCTTAGTGAGTTCTATTCACTTCACCTTGGGACTCCCTAGGACTCCACCCTACCAGACTTATGAAATGCCAGAGGCTTTTTTTGTTTGTTGGTTTTTTGGGGGTGATTGTTTGTTTGTTTGTTTTGCAGCTGGAAGGTAGTTGGTGTTGGCCAATGCTGCAGTCCTTCTTAGATAACTTTTGGAGGTCTGTATGTCCCAGGCAGGTAGCGGCTGGCCTTGGTGTGCTCTGAGCATTTTGCAGAGTGGACCAAGGCTCAGAACTGGCATCAAATCTGAATCTGCATTAACCTATTGAGCATAACTCTGCCCTATGTTGGTGAATTTGAGATTCTGCCACCACCCAACTCCCATGCTACCTGAGGCTCTTTTAGTGGCTGAGCCTTATGGACAGGTATCAGGTGGTGGCAGATCTTAGGGTTCCCTGGGACTTTTTTCTGAGCTGCACTAGGCCTGCTACTAGTGATGGCCAGCCTCAGTTCCCAGTGTGGTCTCTCCCACACACTTCTATGTCCAGCAGAGGCAGCAACCAACTGCAGGTCCTTTGTAGCTCCTACCAGTTGGCCCCAGACCAGTCATAGGTAGCAGCTGACCTTGACCTGCACAAGAGCCCCACTCAATTGGCCCCAGAACCAGAACACTTGGTGGCTAGATTCAAACAACAATAGAACACCACCAGGTTAGTTCCACAAGCAGCACACCCACAGGGTGGTTTTGGCAGACACCAGAGCCCACTATGGTGAATCCCACTCTGGGAGTTAGGTTATGAACAGCAGCTTATATGTCATGTCCCTTCCTCACAGCTAGTCAGCCTAAGTGTCAATCCCACCCACTGACATGCCAACAGCAATCAAACCTCAATTATAACAGGAAGGCACACATGGCCAACACAAGGGATGCTCCTGGAGCATCTAACCAGAGAAACTGTGCCCTTGAGTTCCAGAGGACACCTAATATAAAAGACCACCTGGATAAGACTGGAAGATGTATCTAATACATAGAAACAAATACAGAGAAACAGTCAAAATGAGGTGGGGGGAAAAATGAAATAACAAGAGAGAACCCCAGAAAAAGAACAAAACAAAATTGAAGCAAGCAATCTACCAGTTAGAGAGTTCAAAACATTGGTTATAAAAATACTTAAAGAACATAGTAAGAACTTCAACAAAGAGACAAGCATAAAAAAAAATAAAGACATAGAAACCATAAAAAAAGAAGCAGTCAAAATGAAGAATACAATAAACTGAAATGAAAAATACACTAGAAGGAATCATTATCAATTAAAAGAAGCAGAGGATTGAATCAGCAATTAAGAAGGCAATGTAGTAGAAAACCCAAATTGGACACAAGGGAAAAAAGAATTTTAAAAACCCAGAACATAGTTTAAGGGACCTCTAAGAAAACATTAAGCTTAACAATACTCACATCATAGGAGTACCAGAAGAGAGGAAGCAAGGCATTGAGAACCTATTTGAAGAAGTAATGACTAAAAAATGTCCTAACCTGGGGAAAAAAATACACCATTGGTTCCCAAACAGTTGTATGCATATTCCTGGGGCTACCTGCTGGGGTGTTCAGGGGTATGCAAAAATAATCAGTAATGGTGAAATAACAAGGTAAGTGAAAAAATGCAAAACATTAGTTATGAAACAATAAATGTTAACTTTGAATCACCATTCATGGAGAAACTTCAAAATTAGATCACATTAGCTAATGATGATTGGTGAGGATGTGGCTATGAACCCTTCCCACAAACCAATCTTCTACTAATTATTACACACAGTTTCAAACTAATTCATTTGCGATGTTTCTAGAACTTCCCCAAACATATAAATCCATCTATAGCCAGACTGTTTGATCAGTTTAGCTACTGACTGAGTAAAAGTAAATGTGGTGTCTTTAATCGTGATTCTTTTAAAGTAGTTTTTAATTTAATGTTTAACATAGTTTCAGTTATTATTGTCAGTGATTTTTAAGCATGTTAGTTATGAATCAGTGGTTGATAACAGGAAGGTTAAAAAAACAAAACTTGATGTGGATTATAACCTGTCGTGAAGTACTTCTCAATATGTATCTGCAGCTATGACTGCACGCACACAAAGAGACACTTAGAAAAGTGTGTCCAGCTGTTCATACATGATGTCAAGAAAGAAAGACAATAAGGATGCAGTTGAGGCTTCATACTATATTGCTTATTGCATAGCTAAATGTTGTAAAAACCACACCATAGCTGAAAATTTAATTTCTCCTTGTATTAAGAATACCATTTTTTGTATGTTTGGGGAAAAACATGTCCACAAAATCAATACTATCTCTTTTTCAAACAATACAATGTCTCGATGAATTCAGGAAGTGTCTCACAATGCTGAAGTTGTAGTGGTAGATAGAAAGAAAATGTAAATTATTTTCAATCCAGGTTGATGAAAGTATAGATGTTGCTGATTTATCTATTTTGTTCATCATCACAAGGTACTTGGTAGAAAATGAAATTGAAAAATATCTGTTACTTTGTTACTTATTGACAGAGCACACCACAGGTGAAGATATTTTTAATGCAATCAATGGCTATTTCATTGAAAAAGACATTAGTTGGTCAAATTGTTGTGGTGTATGCATTGACAGAGGCAAGCCTATGTGAGGTTGTTTTCTAGCCTATGAAGCCAAATTAAAGAAGTAGCTCCCCACTTTACCATGCAGTCACTGCTGCATTCATAGACAAAGCCTTACATCCAACCTATTTTTAGTGAACTGAAAGATGTTCTTGATGAGGCTGTAAAAGTTGTAAATTTTATTGTCACAACCATGAAACTCCATATTGTTTAAAGCACTGTGTGAAGAAATGAACAGCATTCACAGCATATTGTTTTTGCATAAGGTGGTAAAGTGGCTATCTCATGGCAAAGTACTTATATGGATGTTTGAACTTAGACATGAAGTCCAGGTATTAATATATTTTAAAGACCATCATTTCTCTCTTGCTCCAAAGTTTCAGGACAGTGATTGGCTTCAAAGTCTTGCATATTTATCGGATATTTTTTGAAAAGTAAACAAAACTCAACTTGTGACTTCAAAAGAGCTCAATTATTATATTCAAAGTAACCAACAAAATTGAGTCAATGATTAAAAAACTGGAATTTTGGAAAATGTGTATTGAAAGAAGTCAGCCTGAAATTTTTGAAAGTCTGTACAACTTCTTATCTGAGAATGACTTGTACCTATCACAAAATGTTAACGAGAATATTGTAAATCACTTGGAAGGTCTTAAAGTGTCCTTTAATAAGTACTTCCCTCAACATGAAAAAGAAAACAATTAGATTGCGGATCCCTTCAATGAAGAATTCTTCAAAGTAGCTAAACTATCAATCAATGAAAAAGAGTAGTTAATCTAACTTCCAACCAATTTTTCTTTAAATTCTGATTTTAAAGGTAAGCATCTTATTATTACCTTCTAAGTCAATGTCAGTGAGGAATATGAACAGCTCGATGAAAAGGCACTCAAATACTTCCTGCCATTTGCTAATACTGAACTAGTGGAGAGAGCTTTTTCTTTTTACACCTTGGTAAGAAATAAGTACCACAACAAGCTTAATGCAAGTCTGGATTTAAGACTGTATCTTGCATCTTTTGAGCCTGATTTCAAGAAACTTAAGTGCATCAAAGCAAGCTCATTAATCTCACTAGCAATGTTTCAGTTGGCTAGAGATCTGCATAACAATTATTACAGACTTTTCAGATAACACAGATAAATCTTATTGTTAATAATAAATTAAAACTTTGTTAAATACTTGATCATGATGATCAACATTTAACTGTTTTGCAAATATTGTATTAAATGTATGGTTTGTACTTTTAGTGTAGTAATTTTTCTTTCCTAACTAATTGTCTCATTTTCCTTATTCTACATTAAGATAGGCACAAACAGAAGGGTCAGTATTTAAAAATGTCTATTTTAAAAACAATTTATAGAAATGGGTTTAAAAGGGGCATGCAAGTGGAAAAAGGTTGGAACCCCTGAAATCAACATACAAGTGCAGAAATCACAGTCACAAATAAGATAAACTCAAACAGGTCCACACTAACTCACATCATAACTGAAATGCCAAAGATTAAAGACAAAGAGAAAATATTAAAAATAGCAAGAGAAAGGCAGTTAGTTATCTACAAGTTATCTAAGACTGTCAACTGATTTCTCAACAGAAACTTTGCAGGACAGAAGAAATTGGCATGAAATATTCAAACTGAGGAAAAGTAAGGAACTACAACCAAGATCACTTTACCCAACAAAGCTATCACATAGAATCCAGGGAGAAAAAAATCTAAAAGAATTAATCACCATCAAACCAGTATTACAACAAATGTTAAAGAGACTTTTTAAGAAGATGGGGTGGGGGTGGGTGGGACATAAATATAAATGACAAGGATGACAATAACTACTTATCTATCAATAATCACTTTAAATGTAAATGGATTAAATGCTCCCATCAAAAGACATAGGGTAGTTGAATGGATAAGAAAACAACCCATACATGTGGTATCTACAAGAGACCCATTTCAGATTGAAAGGCACAGCAAACTGGAAGTAAAGGGATTAAAAACAATATTTCATGCAAGTGAAAAGAAAACAAAAGCTGGGCTAGCAATACTTATATCAGACTAAACAAACTTTAAAACAAAGGCTATACATAATAAGGGACAGAGAACGCTTCATAATAATAAAAAGATCAATGCAACAAGATTACATAACCCTTTTAACTTTTATGCACACAGCATATGTGTACCTAAATACATAAAGAAAATATTAACTGACATAAAGGAAGAGATTGGCAGTAATATAATCATAGCAGGGGACTTAAGTACCTAATTGAAATCAAGGGATAGATCTCCCAGAAAGAAAATCAACAAGGAAACAGTGGCCTTTAAATGATACATTAGAGCACATGAATTTAATTGACATTTTTAGAGCCCTGCACCTCAAAGGAGCAGAATATAAATTCTTTTTTTTTTTTTTTTTTTTTTTGTATGGGTAGTTCCCTGGCTGGGAATCCAACCCAGGTTGCAGCATTGACAGCACAAAAGCCTAGCCACTACACCACCAGGGAACTCCCTTATAAATTCTTTTCAAGTGTGAGTGAACATTTTCTAGATAGACCACATGTTGGGTCACAAAACAAGTCTCAATACATTTGAGAAGACTGAAATCATACCAAGTATCTTCTCCAACCACAGTGGTATCAAACTAGAGAACAAGTACAAGAAAAAACTGAAAAACACACAAATACATGGAATCTAAATAACATGCTACTAAACAATGAATGGGTCAACAATGAGATCAAGGAAGGATTCAAAAGATACCTTGAGACAAATGAAAATGAAAGCAAAATGACCCAAAATTTATGAGACATAATAAAAACAGTCCTAAGAGCAAAATTTCTAGCAGTACAGGACTACCTCAAAAAACAAGAGAAATCTCAAATAAACAATGTAACCCTACACCTAAAGGAATTAGAAAAAGAACATCAAACAGCCTAAAGTGATAGAAGAAGGAAATAATAAATATCAGAATAGAAATAAAAAGAGACTATAAGAATGAAAGATCAATAAAACAAAGAGCTGATTCTTTGAAAAGATATACAAAATTGATAAGACTTTAACCAGACTCATCAAGAAAATGAAGAAAGAAAACACAAATAAATAAAATCATAAATGAAAGAAGAGACATAACAATGGACATCAGAAATACAAAGGATTATTACAACATACTATGAAGTATTATATGCCAATAAATTGGACAATCTGGAAGAAATGGATAAATTCCTAGAAGCATACAATTTTCCAAGACAGAATCAAGAAGAAACAGAAAATATAAACTGACTGATTACTACTAATGATAACAAATCAGTAATCAAAAATTTCTAATGAACAGAAGTTCTGAATCAATGTCTACACAGTTGAATTTTACCAAACATTTAAAAAAAGAATTAACAGCTATCTTTCTCAAGCTATTCCAAAAACATTCAATAGGAAGACTCCCCATCTCATTTGACTAGGTCACCATTACCCTGATCCCAAAGACAAGACATTACAAAAAAACAAAATTTTAGGTCAATATCCCTGATGAACATGGATGCAAGAATCCTCAACAAAATGTTAGCCAACCAAATTTAGTAATACATTTAAAAAAATATACAACATGATAAAGTGGGATTTATTTCTGTGATCTAAGCTTCATTTAATATTCACAAATCAATTAATATGATACATCACATAAACAAAATGAAGGATAAAAGTTATATGACCATATCAATAATTGCAGAAAAAGCATTAGATAAAATCTAGCAATAATTTATGATAAAAATTCTCAGTAAAGTGGGAATAGAGGAAACATACCTCAAAATCTATTATTTTAAGTATCTTCTGTCCTGACACAATTTTCCCAAATGCCTTTGAAATGTTCAATTTTTGCTAGACAAGCACACATGAATTCCAACAACTGGCTTGATGGATTTTTCATAGTTTTTCCATGAGTCATACTCATATTGCCCACTAGAAATACTCTGTAAGGAGAAGGCCACCAATAGGGTAAGCCTAGCAAGACGGACAATGTGACTTACTATATTTGATATAGTGAGGTTCAGCCTGATGTGGGACAGCCAAGTTAGGGAGGTGGGAGATTCTAATACAAGTCTAGTGATAAGAAGTTGGATCTATGAGTATGTTGGAAATAGCCAACAATACCTGGGCTATATCAGAAGTAATGTCCAGTTCTGGGGCCCTGGGTATGTGGAACCACACAAGGTTGTTAGGGAATATGCTGAGCATACTGACACTTAGAGTAAAATTCCTATCCTAACAGGCCAAATGGAAAAACCCAGAACCAAGGGCAAAGACATTGTGGTGAGGTTTGGTAGGGAGGCCATTATCTTATTTATCTTATTAGTCCAGGACTAATGCCAGGGCTGGTCTAATTCCAGAAGTCAGCCTATTAGAGACAGCCTGTTGGAGTCTTCTATTCATTGTCCCAGTGTTGAGCCTGCAGATGGGGAGTACTAGAGAAGGACCAGAGCATTCAGAGAAGCAGCCAGAACCGGCTAAAGTACTCCTAAGCTGCTGCTTTGGTGTTAAGTAGATTTAGGCTTATTCAAGGAAAGAAAAGCACATTACAAAGGTCTATTTAAAAATTCTATGTGAACAGTCAACATCAAAAGATTCAAAGAGAGCTGCTATTCCCAAAATGTCAGATATCTCTTTGTATGATTAATTACTGTGATTTAATCAATCTCCAAGTTTGACTTGGCAAAGATTATGAGTGATGTTCTTTTTTCCGATAGTTTGGCCTATGAGGTGTCAGTCCCTTGGCTCCCAAGAGTCACTAGACAATAACAGCCACAACTAGTCCCAGTGCCACCACCACCCTGACCTTTCTCTTCCCTCTTCAGCATACCTGGTGGGAAGTTTTCCAAAGCGGTTGTACCAAACTACACTCTTACCAGCAGACTAGGAACATTCTAGTTTCTCCACATCCTCACCAACATGTAGCACTCTCAGATTTTCCCCCTAAACTTTAACCATGTTAATGAGTTTGTAATGGAATCTTAGAGTTCTAATATGTATTTCCATGTTAACCAGTGGTGTTGAGCAACTTTTCATTTGTTTACTGGCCACTCGGACCTCCTCTTTTGTGAAGTACTATCTCAAGAACTTTGGAGCAGTACATTTGTACAGATTAGGTGACTAATACGTGTGAGTTTTTTTTTCTGGACTCTCCATTGTATTCCATTGGTCTGGTTCTGATAAACTTATGCCCATACCAACCATATTTTTTTAATTGGCATATAACATTAGATATGTTTAATATTTACAAGGTGTTGATTTGATACATTACAATATGATTGCCACCATAGCTTTAACTAACACTTCTAACACATCTCATAATTATATGTTTTTTGCGTGTGATGAGAACATTTAAGATCAAGTCTCTTAGCAACTTTGAATTATATGATAAAGTATTATTGACTATAATCACTGTACTATACATTTAATCCCCATAATTTATTCATCTTTAGTTGTAAGTTTGTACCCTTTAACAATGTCTCCCCAGTTCTCCCAGCCCCAGCCTCTGGTAACCATCGTTCTACCTCTCTTTTGATGAGTTTGGCTTTTTCTAATTCCACCTGTAAGTGATATTATACAATATTTGTCTTTGTCTGGCTTATCTAATAGCATCATGCCATCAAGACCCATTCATTTTGTCACAAATGACAGAATTTTCTTCTTTCTCATGGCTCAATAATATTCCATGGTATTAGGTATATATCACATCTTTTTTACACATTCATCCATTGTTGGACACTTAGGTTGTTTCCATATTTTGGCAATTGTAAATAATTGATTGTCTTAATAGATGTAATTTTCAAAACTTTTTCTTCTCTGGAATTGCCTCAGTTATACTTGTTTTTTGAATTTTTATATAAATTATAAATTTACATTTTGAAAATATTTATTCAGTTTTCTGACATAATCACCCTTTTGAATTTTTAAAAATGCTTTGCTACATAACTGTGCTTCTATATGGGGTCATTTAATATCTGCCTAAACAACTTTCTAGAATTTACTTTGGTAAATATTTACTGAGTACATGTTTTCTCAATTTTGCTTGTCTAAATATATTTTTATATCACTATTAGTTTAAAGGCTATTGTCACTGGATTTGTAAGTCTAGGTTAAAAATAATTTTCTTTTGGAACTTTAAAAGACACATTTCATTGTCTTCTAATTTACATAATTTCTGTCAAAAACATTTCACAGCCATCATTATTAATATTTTTATTTTGTGCCTTTGAAAGTAATATGTCTTATTTCTCTATTTATTTATTGTTAGTATTACTGGGGTGACATCGGTTATCAAGAATTACATAGGTTCCAGGTGTACAATTCTATAGTGCATCATCTGTGTTGCATTACATGTTCACCACCCAGTGTCAGTTCCCTTTCTGTCACCATATATTTGGCTCCCTCTCCCTCCTCTCCCACCTCTTCCTCCTCTCCCACCCCTTCCTTCTCCCACTCTCTCCCACCTTGTCCCCAGGTAACCACTAAACTATTGACTGTATCCACAAGTTGTTTTTTGTTCTTTGTTGCTTTCACTTTTATATTCCACATATAAGTGAAGTCATATGGTTCTTGATTTTTTTCTGTCTGGCTTATTCCGCTTAGCATGATGTTCTTGAGGTCCATTCATTTTGTTGCAAATGGTAGTATTTCACCTTTTTTTATAGCTGAGTAATATCCTATTGTGTATATGTACCACAGCTTCTTTATCCAGTCATCTATTGAAGACACTATGGTTGCTTCCATGTCTTAGCTACCATGAACAGTGCTGCAATGAACATTGGGGTACATAAATCTTTTCAGACTAAGGTTTTCAAGTTCTTTGGGTAGATCCGCAGAAGGGGGATTGCTGGGTCATATGGTAACTCCATTCCCAATTTTCTGAGGAACCTCCACACCATCTTCCATAGTGGTTGTACCAATTTGTAGCAGGTGTGAGGTGGTATCACATTGTGGTTTTGATTTTCATTTCCCTAGTAGCTAATGAGTTTGAAGATTTTATATATGCCTATTGGCCATTTATATATCTTTGTGGGAGAAGCGTCTGTTCAGATCCTCTGCCCACTTTTTAATTGAGTTGTTTGTTTTTTGTTATTGAGTCCTACCAGCTCCTTAGTAGGATATAGATATATTTTTTAGATATTAGACCCTTATCAGATGAGTTGTTTGCAAATATTTTCTCCCATTCAGTTGGCTATTTCTTTGCTTCGTTGATGGTTTCTTTTGCTGTGCAGAAGCTTTTCAGTTTGATATAGTCCCATTCATTTATTTTTGCTTTTACTTCCCTTGTCTTCGAGGTCAGGTTCATGCAGTCCTCGTTGAGCCCTAGGTCTATAAGTTTAATACCTATGTTTTGTTCTATACAGTTTATTGTTTTGAGTCTTATGTGGAGGCCTTTAATCAATTTTGAGTTAATTTTAGTATATGGCAACAGTTCACAGCTCATATTTATTTTTTTGCATGTGGTTTTCCAAGTTTTTCAGCACTGTTTACTGAAGAGGTTTTCTTTTCTCCATTACATATTTTTTGCTCCTTTATCAAAACTTATTTGTCCATATAGATGTGGATTTATTTATGGGTTTTTGATTCTGTTCCATTGGCCTATGTGTCTGTTTTTCTGTCACTACAAAACTGTTTTGGTTATTGATGCTTGTAGTATAAATTGAAATTGAGGAGAGTGATACCACCACCCTTATTCTTTTTATGTATTATTGCTTTGGTGATTTGAGGTCTTTTGTGGTTCCATTCAAATCTGATAATTTTCATGATAATTCATGAAAGTATGTTTGTGGGATTTTGATAGGAATGGAATTAAATCTGAATATTGCTTTGGGTATTATGGCCATTTTAACAATGTTAAGTCTTCCTATCCATGAACATGGAATAGCTTTCCATTTCTTTGTGTCCTCTTCAGTTTCTTTCAAAAGTGTCTTATAGTTTTCCATGTATAAATTCATTATGTTCTTTGTTAATTAAGTTAATTTCCAAGTATTTCATTCTTTTTCCTGCAAACACAAATAATAATGATTCTCTCATTTCTTTTTTGAAGATTTGTTGTTTATATATAGAAATGCAATTGATTTTTGTATTTGATTTTGTATCCTGCAACTTTATTTTATTTGTTTATTGTTTCTAATAGTTTTCTGGTGGAATCTTTGGAGTTTTCTATATAAAGGATCATGTCATCTGCAAATAGTGACAGTTTGACTTCTTCTCTTCCAATTTGGATTCCTTTTATTTCTTCCTCTTGCCTGATTGCTCTCACTAGAACTTTTCAGTACTATATTGAATAGTAGTGACAATAGAGGACATCCCTGTCTTGTTCCTGATTTTAGGGGAATGGGCTTCAGCTTTTCCCCATTCAGTATATTAGCTGAGAGTGTGTCATACATGGCCTTTATTATGTTGAGGTACTTTCCTTCTATACCCATTTTATTTTGTGTTTTTATCAGAAATGGATGTTGTATCTTGTCAAAAGCTTTTGCTGCATCGATTGATATGATCATATGGCTTTTATCTTTTATTTTATTTATGTAGTGTATCACATTGATTGATTTTTGTATGTTGAACCATCCTTGTGCTCCTGGGATAAATCCCACTTGACTGTGTCGTATAATCTTTTTGATGCATTGTTGTGTTCTATTTGTTAATATTTTGCTCAGGATTTTTGCACCTGTGTTCATCAATGATACTGGCAAATAGTTTTCTTTTTTTGCATTGTCTTTATCAAGAATTGGTGTTAGGGTAATGTTGACCTCTTAGAATGAGTTACAAAGTATTGCCTCATCTTCAATCTTTTGGAAAAACTCTGAGGAAGATAAGCATTAATTCTTTGAATGTTTGGTAAGATTTGTTGGTGAGATCATCTCGTCAGGGCTTCTGCCTTTGGGAAGGTTTTTGATGATTGTTTCCATTTTTTTACTATTGATTGGTCTATTTAGGTTATCTAGTTCTTCTTGGTTCAGTCTAGGTAGACTTTATGTATTTGGAAACATGGCCATTTCTTTCAGGTTGTTAAATTCAATGGTATAAAGTCCTTTATAATATTTTCTTACAATCCTTTGTATTTCTGTGATATCAGTTGTAATTTCTCCCCTTTCATTTCTAATTTTGTGTTCTTTTCTTTCATCCTTTAGTTAGGCTAGCTAGGAATTTGTCAATTTCATTGATTTTTTTTTTTTAAGAACCAGCTCTTTGTTGCATTAATTTCTCCTATTGTCTTTCTGTTCTCTATTTCATTTAGCTCTGCTCTAATTTTTATTATTTCTTTTCTTTTGCTGACTTTGGTTATTTTCTGTTCTTCTCTTTCTAGTTCTTTAAGATAGAATTTTAGGATGTTTACTTGTGATATCTCTTGTTTCTTATGATAGGTCTATAATAATATAAATTTTCCTCTTATGACTGCTTTCTCTGCATCCCAATAATTTTGATATGTTGTATATTCGTTGTCATTAGTTTCTATGTATTTTTAAATCTCCTTTTATTTCTTATTTGATCCAGTCATTTTTAATAAGATGTTTAATCTCCATGCACATGTAAATTTTTTCTGCATTCTTTTTGCAGTTGATTTCCAATTTCCGAGCTTTGTGGTCTGAGAATACACTTGGTGTGATTTCAATCATCTTGAATTTGCTGAGGCTAGTTTTGTGTCCCAGAATATTGTCTATCCTTGAGAATGTTCTATATGAGCTAGATAAAAAAAGGTATAGTCTTTTTTTATTGAAGTATTCTGTAAACGTCAATTATGTTTAATTGTTGTAATGTGTCGTTTAAAGCTGATATTTCCTTACTTATTTTATGTTTGGATGATCTATCCATGGCTGTTAAGAAGGTGTTTAGGTCCCCTACCATAATTATGTTTTGTCAGTTTCTCCTTTGAGATCTGTTAGTAGTTGCTTTGATTATTTTGGGGCTTCCTGATGGGGGAAATATATATTAATTAATGTCAAGTCTTCTTGTTGTATCATCCCTTTTATCACTGTGAAATGTCCATCTTTGTCTCTTGT
Organism: Lyroderma lyra; assembly: GCA_004026885.1. Classification (NCBI taxonomy): domain Eukaryota; kingdom Metazoa; phylum Chordata; class Mammalia; order Chiroptera; family Megadermatidae; genus Lyroderma; species Lyroderma lyra. The sequence goes on along the minus strand of PVJL010006282.1, from coordinate 6,400 downwards.
TATCTTTTTTAACCTAAAGTTTTTGTTTGTTTGTTTGTTTGTTTGTTTGTTTGTTTGTTTTGTCAGATATTAGTATGGCATTTCCTGCATTTCTCTGGATACCATTTGCTTGGAGTATTGTTTTCCATCCTTATACTCTGAGTCTGTGTTTGTCCTTATGGCTGAGATGTGTCTCTTGGAGACAGCATATGGATGGGTTCTGTTTTTTTAATCCAGTCTGCTACTCTGTGTCTTTTTATTGGCAAGTTTAGTCCACTAACATTTAGAGTGATGATTGATATGTGAGGATTTCCTATGGCCATGACTTTTTTTGTTGTTTTATTTTTGTTTCTTTCTTCTTGTCCCAACTCTATTCCATTTATACTGAGGTCGAAGAGTCTCCTTCAGTATTTCATGAAATGTTGGCTTCATGCTGGAGAACTCTCTCAGGCTCTGTATGTCTGACAAGGTCTTTATTTCTCCTTCATATCTGAAGGATAATTTTGCTGGATAATTTATTCTTGGTTAAAAATTTCTCTCTTTTAATATTTTGAATATTTGATTCCACTCCCTGCTGACTTGTGGAGTTTCTGCTGAAAAGTCTAATGATAGCCTGGTGAGTTTTCCTTTAAAGACTATAGTGTTTTTTCCCATGGCTGCCTTGAGAATTGTCTCTTTGTCTTTGATTTTTTACATCTTCAGTTTAATTTGTCTTGGAGAAGATCTGATAGGGTCCAGGTATCTAGGGGAAATGTTCTCTTTTTGAATTTGGGGTTCCATAGTTCTTTCCATAGGTTTGGGAAATTCTCTTTTACTATTCATTTGAGTATGCTCTCTGTAGGGTTTTTTTTTTTTTCCTGCACCTTCTTCTAAGCCTCTTATTCTAATGTTTTGTTTTGTTTTGTTTTCTAATGGAGTCAGATAGTTCTTGTAGAGTTCTTTCAGTCCTTTTGATTCTAAAGTCCCTATTTTCTTTCTGTGTTATTTTCCATGTTCCGATCTTGGATATCACTAATTCTTTCCTCCATCTTGTTGGCCCTGTTTCCTATGGCAGTTAGTTCATTTCTCACTTCTTTTATTGTTTTATTTATCTCTCAGATTTTCAGCTGATTCTTCCTTATAATTTCAATTTCTTTGTTAAAATGTTCCTTTGTTCACAAATTTCCTTTCTGCATTCATTCATGTCAGTTAGTGTGTTCTGCCAATATATTTTCATTTCTCTTAGAGCCTCTATAACTGCAGCCTTGTATTTTGTGTCACTTAGTTCATAAATTTCTAGATCTATAAGATCCATTCCTGGAGGATTTTCAACTTCTTTCTGAGTGGCTTTGAATCCTAGGGTACTCATATTGTTTGCTGTGTTCTTTTTCTTCAGCATGAGGGCTTTTCCTGTGAAAGTTCCAAGGAGGTCTCTCTTCCTCCCAGTTGGTATTGCTCTAGTGTCTTGCTGTAGAACAGACATCAGGTGGGTTGTGGGGGGGGGCAATCTTTGGGAGAGAACGGGGGGTGAGCTGCATCTGAGCTTAAGAGTTGAGAGGTTCGTGGTCACTCTGCTTCCTGTGGCAGCTCCCCTGGTCCCTGACTCCATTGCAACAACTATCCATTTGGCAGGGAAGCCAGGGGCAGGGGTGGAGTACAGTGGAGGAAACCTATGTAGGGTACATGGGAATAGTGGGGACTGAGTGATTATGTGAGTTCAGCCTTACTCCCTTCTCCTGGGCCCACTTTTCACCCAGAACCATGTTTCAGATTTCAGTGTTTCCATGGCTGCTCTCTGATCAAACTTGCCCAAAGTCAACAATGGCTGCATGATGCTGCAGCTGGAGGCCCTATTTCTGCCTAGGCCAGTTCAGGTGCTTTGTTCAGCCTCTGAGCCACTCAGGGCATGGCTCTCAGACTGTGTCTTTAAGATGCTGATGCTCGGTTCAATTTGTGCACGGTCTCACAGGGTTTTAGCTACTCTCACCTCCACTCTTATTGCCACTCGACCTTCCCACACACTTGGTAGAGTATTGCTTCTCAGTCAGTGTTCCCTGATTCCTTCTTAGTTCCTTCAGTTAGCCAAGGTCTTGTTGGTTCAAGATCTATCTCTGCTCCCTCCCTCCTCTCCTGCTCACCCCACTTTCTTTAACTTTCAGGTGTTTTGTGATGTGTGGATCTCTCAGCTGTCACTGTGCCACTCAGGGTTTCCCATGTTGGCTCCCAGTCAGCCATTCAATTGTATTTTCCAAGAGAGGTTTCAGGGATCCTCTCTCTGGCCACTATTTTGCTGAGGTCCTAGATTCTTTTAAGAGTTTCACTTTGGTTTTCAGGAATTTTATTTTGATTGTGTCTTATATTGCATTATTTACATTTATGTTTGTAAGGAGTTAGAAGGCCTTTAGAATGTGTGGTTTAATATCTTTTATCAGTTTGGGGAATTTTTCAGTCAGTTTGCTGAAAATAGTGCTTGTGTCCCATTCTCTTTTTCCTCTTTCCAGGAATCTAATTTTAAGCATGTAGGCCATTTATCATGTCTTATACATCCTGCATGCTCCTTTCTATAATTTTCAGTGTTATTTCTTTCTGTGCTCAGTCTATTTTTCTACTAAACTACCTTCCAATCTTCTGCTATGTCCAATCTACTATTAAACAATTGATTTTTTATTTTAGCTATTACTTTATTTTCTATTCTAGAATTTCTATGTGGTTATAGTTATAGACTCCAACTTTCTGTTAAAATTCTCCATCTTGTAATTTATTTTGTTAAGCATATTAATCATAGTTATTCAAAGTACTTGCCTTAAGATCTGTATCATTTACAGACCTGTTTCTTCTGTTTTATTTTTTTCTCTTGGCTTTTGGTAACTTGCTCCTGTCTCCTGGCATGCATGATCTCTTTTTATTGAATGCCAGACATTTTGTATGAAAAGTTGTAAAGTTCTGAATCATTTTATATTTTTTCAGGAAGGACTTAAATTTATTCTGGCTATTTTATACAAATGTCTTCATCCAATTAGGGACTGAGTTATTCGAGGCTAGATTTAAGGATCTCTATGGGCTTGTCTATTTTGATCCATACAACAGTACTCTCTTATTCATGGTTTCACTTCTTTGGGTTTTAGTTCCCACGTGAACAACAATATGAAAATATTAAATTTCCCTAACCATGATCATTACCTGTTATTGACATTCAATTATCAACATTGTCATAGCTCAATGATCCAGAATCACTTGAAGCAGATGATGCTTCTTCTGACATATTGTCAAAAGGTCAAGAGTAACAAAACACAATGTCACAATGCCTATGTCATTCACCTCACTTTATCTTATCACACAGGTATCATCTCTCATCATCACAAGAAAGGTGAGTACTGTAGAATAACACATTTTGAGACAAAAAGAGAGAGAGCACATTCACACAACTATTACTACAATATATTGTTATATTTTTTCTGTTTTATTATTAGTTTTGGTTAATCACTTCGTGTACCTAATTTATAAATTAACTTTATCATAGGTATGTATAGGAAAACACATAGTACATATAATGTTTGGTACTACCCACAGTTTCAGGCATTCACTGGGAATCTTGGAATGTATCTCCCAAGAATAAGGGCAGGGCAGAGCTACTGAACTTACTCCTAGAGCATAGCCCTTTAAAGATCTTAATTAAAATTCACACATAAGTGCTTACACAAATTCTTGGCTCTTCTGATGTCCAATTTTGTTTTCCTAGCACCACAAAACACACACACACATATAAGTGTGAGTGTGAGTGTGTGTGTGTGTGTGTGTGTGTGTGTGTGTGTGTACGAGGGCTGTCCAGAAAAAAAATACAGCCATTGTCAATATAATGAGAATGGTTATGTGGCTGGATACTTTCTGGACAGCCCTTGTATATCTTGACCAGTTGTGATTGTTGTTGTTGTTTTTGTTTTTGTTTTACCCACAGCCTCTATCAGTTCCCTATCTGGAGACTTACAAATGCCTGACCCATAAATATGGAATTCCATACAACATAGCATCCAGCCTCAGACCCACTTCATATTGGAGAAGATTTGAGTGTGGACATATTGTCCATCATTGCCATATGATATACAATGACGCTATCCAGAAAGAAATCTCACCTCATAAAATGCTGCAATGAACTTCTAAAGACACAGCTGAAGTAATACAGTCTTTGATGCAGAACTCTGCAAGGATAGAGTGGCATCTATAATACCAGGATACAGAATATATATTAAATCAGAGGCCTTTATATAGTACTATGCCCCAACTCAGAAGACTATATGGGTCTGGGAACAAAGTGGTGAAGTTTGACTTCTCCCTACTTATCACCACAACCAATGACCCACTGATAGGCTTTGTATTTTCTATTCCTAAAATTCTGAAATCTTAAGTTTGGTCCCCAAAGGGGATATATTTGCCAAAGGACACATTAATTGTCCAAATGAACCTACCCACGTTGCCAAGATAATTTTGACTCTTTGTGTCTAGGAATCAGCAGATGAGGAGTCAATAATGTGGCAGCAAATATATCATTGTATTCTGTGAATCATGATAAATAGCTGTTGGCACTGAGCTTTACATTGAAGAGCAATAGAGCATTGAGGGGAGTGTGGCAAATATGGAAGGACAGATAAGGCCTGTCTTAGGGACACAGAGGCTACTCAGGTTAATCTAATTATTATGTTTGTCTCAGTATTTGGAGATTCTCCAGTTTTTTTTAAAAGGATCCATAAATCTGTAGATTGGTGTAATGTCTCCTATTTCTCAAAAGTTGGCCACTGAACTTCTGCCTGAGGTCCATACTGTATGGCTGAATAAAAGATAGTGAAATTCCGTCTCCTGGAGAAAACACATCTTGTTATGGTGCAGACTGGAGTGCCTGGGAAGCAGATGCTGAGATAGATGATGTAAGAAGTTTATTATAGAGTGCTCTTGGAAAAGAGGAAGGAGAAAGTGCCAGTATAAAGGAGGGGTGAGGGTGAGAAGCAACATTAGGCAGAAGGAGACATTGAATTGATTAAACATAAACCTCCACCAACATTATGGGGAGTTCTCAAGATGTGATGACCCTTTAGAGCTGCCCCAAGTTTGGGTGAGAGAACTCAGTTTTCACATCCCACATTTCTCTGTCATTGGATGCAGGCTGCTCCAGGAAGAGTAGCTCTCTGTTGGTAAGGTCATCCCCAAAGGGAGCTAAGAGCTGATGACTGTCTGGGGGCAGCACTCTCAGCATCAGGCTTATAAGTCCTTTATTTCTGTATTACAACATTAACTACAGATCAAGAGCTCAGGGAGGACCTGAAAAAGAGGAGGGTCACCTTCCTCTCTGGATTCAATAAAGAGAGTGTCCTATTTAGTTAGAAACACTGATTACTCAGGAAGTATCCAGGATGATGTCTGTGGGATCCTTGATGATATTCACAATCTTGTTGAAGTAGAATGTCAGTCCTATCCTGACAGTGGAGACTTAACACAAGTTTGGCATTGCCACTCTGGGGCATATAGGCAGAGCTACCATATACACAGAATTTTGACGACCCTTTAAACTAACCCACTCATTTTACATATGAGGACACTTTGGGCTCAGAGAAGTTGGATGAGTTGCCTAATGTCACATATGAATAATCCCTGGTAGGTTGAGAACCAGATCAGAATTCCTCAGTTGATCCAGGGGTCTCATACTCTTTGTAAAATTATATCCCCTCTACTCTGTCAAATCTACCATTTTAGCCTTGCAATCTGGAAGCCTAGATTTTTAATACAAACTACAACTGTGACTCACACAGATACTGGTGAGTCATATATTACACACCCCCTAATGAGTGTGAACCAATTGAAGTATTACGTTGGAGTAATTTATGGCCTGTGTCAAAACAAAAATAAGAAATTCAATTTGCATAGAGCACTATTGATTAGCATGCTGTATCATCATCACTCTGAACACCAGGATGACATTCTAAGAACTCTAAGATGGGAGGGAGATAGATGGACAGTGAAGAGAATGTCTCTATTTGTGTGCTAACTAAAACATATCACCAACTCCAGCTGCCTCTGTCACCCCTCCCTGTTCCCCCAGCACTACAGCACTGACAGATCTAAATATGAAGAAGAAAAATGTCTCCGGCAGGCTGTTATTTGGCTGCCTGAATTGTGTCAGGGAAGTGTAAATATAATCACATTTTATCCGCCAATCTGAAATGGATTTCAGAGAAAGGGATCACAATGTTAGGAGAAATCTTTTTCGTTGTAGCATGCCGTGATTGAAAATAACTCCCTTGTTACCGTCAGTAATGTGTTCAAGGGAGAAAAAAGAGGTGCAGTTCATGACAGAATTACTAGGCAATTCAATCAAAACCCCGAGCTTCACTTTTCAGGTTATGAGGGAGACAGGTAAGACCAAGATTTGCCTCAAAAGTAAGTGGATTGTTTT
>PVJL010006281.1:0-94516 GCA_004026885.1 Lyroderma lyra | reverse complement strand
GTCCATGGGTTATTTGTTTGTTCAGTTCTTTTGTTCTTTGCTTTCAGTTTTATATTCCGCATATGAGTGAAATCATGCAGTTCTTTGTTTTTTCTGTCTGGCTTATTTCACTTAGCATGATGATCTCCAGGTTCATCCATTTTGTTGCAAATGGCAATATTTCATCTTTTCTTACAGCTGAGTAATATTCCATTGTGTAGCTGTGGTACACATATGCTTGTATTTTTTTAAAGTGAAGGTATCTCAGTAGGTTAAAGGACTGGGCTCCAAAATCAAATGTTTGTCTATTTCTCTTCTTAGCTAGAATTGGTTGGTCCCTGCTGAGATGAAGAAAATTTGCCTGAAACAGCTTCAGAGCACGTCCCTGGAGAATTTCCTTTGATACTAGGAAATGACTATGAGGTTTTTGATACAACTATTTACAGTTCACAAGCATTGTCACATGCATTAGCTCACTGATGACTAGTGAACTGAGAGTGGTGATTATTAATCCTTCATCATTATTAATTACAAATGGGAAAATTGAGGCTCAGAAGTCAAATGACTTGCTGTCTTGCAAGTCACACTAAACATGATGGAGTCATAATAAATTCAGGTTTTGGAACTCCATTTTTAAGTCAAATGTTTTCACTTTACTTTCAGAAAATTCTAATGGCTAACACTTCACTAGCCTATACACACAGAAAACATACACAAATACACCTGGCAGATGCTATCACTGTGGCAAAAACTTCCGGACATAAATGTGGGACTTTACAACTGCATCCTCAATGGCAATAATTCCCTGCACAAATTATCTCAAAGTTACTCAAATTTTTCTCTCGAAAAATTTTATTTATAAGAACACATGCAATATTTTGGGCAAGAAATAGCACTGTGTAGGAAAGGAGGTTGAAGAAATAGGTAATGAAAATTTTTTTCTGCCTTTACCTTATAGTTTACAAAACCCTTCCATGGTTCTCATTTTATTTTATTTTTAAAGAGTTTACAGCATTTTGTTGCTAGTGTTGTAAATCTGTATGAACAAATTCAAATAATTGCTTCTTAAATTAAAAGTTTCTTAAACTTCTTTTTCTTTTTTATTTTTATTGCTAGACTTATTGGAGTGACATTGGTTAGCTAGAATCATATATGTTCCAGGTGTACAATTCTACAGTGTATCATCAACTTGTAAAAGTTTCTTCAACTTGATAGAAAATCCACAACACTCTCAAATGCCGATCATAAATATACATGAAATACCTTTATAATAGAAATAGTTCAAATATTAACAAGGTACTATGGTCCTAAAATAGGCCACTTTCAAAAAGTCTAATGATTATGGATTATCATAGTAACTATGTAAGTGTATTAGGGTAAACAAGAGTTATACACATGAACCATACTCGAAGTTCCAGTAGCCATGAATATGAGGTGATCACACCAGACATCTATTTCCAAAGCTTCAACAATGTGCACAGCAGAAGGACGATCTTCAGGATCTTCAGGATCTTCATTAGTGCATACAGAGAAGAGTTCAACTACTTTCTCGTAGGTTTCATCTAGTTCTTCCATATTAATAGGTGGCTTAGTTTCCAAAGCTGCATAGTATGCTTCATCTCAAAGTCACTTTCATCAAGGGAGTTCCCTGATGATGTAGTGGCTTAAGGCTTGGGCGCTTGCGCTGTCAGCACTGCGGCCTGGGTTCTATTCCCAGCCAGGGAGCTACCCACATACCAAAAAGCAAAAAAAAAAAAAAGTCACTTTCATCAAAACTTTTATCTTCATCATCATCATCTGAAAGAGTAATGTGTGGAATACATAAAGTCATCATTTCCCACAGAGTAAGGCCAAAGGCAAATATGTCTGCCTTGTCAATAATATACCATTTTGTTCCAAAGCTTCCTTGGCTTTCCAAGGCTCAGTGCCAATATAACAGGCCTTGGGGTCTGTCACAGTCATATTTTCATCCAACGGCAGAGAGACTTCTACATCACAGATTTTGTTTCAAAATCCCCTTTAATTACATTTGAGAACTTTATATCTCCAGGAAGCAGTTTCTTTTCTTGGTGTAGATACTTTAACCCTCTTGCCATGTTCAAAGCAACTTTTAAAATTATGGCTACTGGAAAAGGACCTTGGCTGTCTTTATTTCATTCTTCTATTAAGTCATTTAGGGACTTTCCATGTCCATATTCCATAGCAACACACAGACTACCATCACTGGCTTCAGCAAAAGCATGATAACCTATAATGTTTGGATGATGAAGGGTTTTCAAAATCTTAGCTTCATCAGTTAGTCTCTGTTGATACATACTTTGATAATAACCATTGCATTTAGAGTTAATCTTTTTCACAGCCCAAAGAGAATGAGACAAGCCTCTTGGAGATCTTTTCATAAGGTAGACATTTACCCTTGTGCCAAAGCCAAGCTTCTGCATAAATGGAGAAGCAAGAATATTTATACATGGAGTTGAACATAATGCAGATTGCTTTTTTCCAGATAATTTCCTTGGTGTCTTGAAATTATTGATTTATTCTATTGTAACAATCACTCTAGGTCCTGAGCTGTGTGACACAGAGGAGTCACACTCCAGGTAGGAAAAGACAATGATGATGAGAGGTCCAGGCCAAGGCCGTTCTTCAAATATGGTCCCAAGTGGCCCTTAATGATACCCTGTGGCTACCTCAGTGAACCACAACCTTATTTTATTTTTAAATGTTGTGAAATAGATAGAGCTCATACAACTATCATTTTTAATAAAAACATTAATACTTCTCATCATAGTGGAAGACCTCTCTTAGGAGAGTCAGTCCTTGGGTCACATCTTCTTAGTGGTTCTGAATTTAAATAAATATAATACAGAACTCTATGTGAGATATACTTGAAGGTATTTCAGGCTTATATTAGCAAGTTTGGAGTAACAGGAGCTTTGAGGAGCTGTAGATTCCTTAAACGCTACTAAAATAACTCTCAGTAGACTAGTCCTTAGTTTTAGCAGCATTTTCACCAGGCATTTACACTACAGTTATTTCTCAGGAAATTTTTTTTCATTTTCCTTGGAAAAACCTAAACTTGGCAAACTTTTAAGTGTCTCTGAATGATTCCTTCAATTAAGGAAAATCATAGTTCTCACTGAAGGTCATTGCTTAATTCCTCCATTACAGATACTCTCTTGGAGCATAGCTGAGGTAAGGACAAGTCTAACTGGCCCCAGTTCCTAAGTTTGCAAGCTATCAGCAGATGCACACAGCAGATTCTTTCTCACCTCAGTTGCCAAAATAACCCACAAATCCAGTTTGTTTCCTGACCCATATTCATCTCCAGGTAGACTCTGAGGCAAACACTAATTAGGAGGAGGTAAAGCTAGAGTTTATCACCATTACTACACCCTGCTTTTTTTTTTTAGTCTTGATTGGGAATTCAGAAACCTAGGTTTTTTTTCCAACTTTGGCACTTAATTATATGACCTAGTACTTGTGATACTCCCTAACCCAAACACGGAATTAATTTTAAAATCTATTTTAAATATGGGCTGTTCAATGCATAGCCACTATCCATATGTGTCTACTGAGCCTCTGTAATGTGGCCATGTGATTGAAGGGCAGAATTTTTAATTGTATTTAATTTAATGAACTTACATTTAAGTTTAAATAACTACATGTGGACCTGTAGCTAAAGGCTACTGCATTGGACATCACAAAATAATGTTGGGATGTTGACTTAAATGATCTGTACTCACTCTCCTAGGTGGTCTATACTAGTCTTTTCTACAGGGTTCATTCAAACTCATCCATACTTCTCAGTTAGTGTACCTCAGCTTCACCAGAAATGATAATCCAGGGTTGCTTTATACCATTGGGTAGGCCCAGGGGCAAGAAGAGGAAAAGTGGCAAGAGCCATATTTCCACAGCTAGACTGATATTTTTTATGGTCTCTGGGTTTCTATACACTGAAACTAAAGGATTAATTCAGGCAATCCCAATTTCTGTGAATGAATGTACATGTGTGTGTAGAACTGAATTATGAGAACAATAACACTCTTATCTACTTTCCCAAAGTGCCATTAGTATTGATTGTGAAACAATTTCAGTTCTAAAAGGAGAAAAATGACTCCTCTTGATTCTTCTGGTAATACAAATACATCTTGACAAAAGTTTCTTTCTCTTTTGCCTGCCTCCTTATCAATAATATGAGAAAGTTGGACTAGATTTATTTATTCAACAAACCAACCAATGCAGTAACCTAACCCTAGGGACATAATGGGCTGGGGACCTATCCCATCCTCAGGAACTCGATTTAATAAAAACTCTAAGCAAAATGATTATTCAAGGCCCCTTTTCAGCTCTATGAGTTTATGTAAGCTATGAATATTATGGCTTATAGTTAATGTTGTCTATTTTGTATGACTGAAAATTCTTTAACCTTCTAACCAAACCCTAATACACAGAGACAGAGTTTTTATCCAATTACATGCTATTCCCTGTCTCCTTCATCATTCTCTATTTGGTACTCTCCACCCCAAAATAAAGTAAGGACTATAATGAAAGAGTCTGAGAAAATAAGAAAGAGTGGAGAGACAGCAGCAGAGAGGGATTGGTCTGGGCATTTCATCATTTCCTAAAATGAAAGAAATTGTGAGGGTAAGTATGTAATGAAGATGTACATAAAAGAAAAGAAAGAATGGAGCAGTAAGAAAAGAAGATTTAAAAATCTGCTGTCAATTATGGCTAACATGATATAAATTGATGCAGCTGTATAAGGTAAAATCCTAATTGGGGATGCACTGCCCTTCCCATCACTCAGGAAGCAGAAAAGCAACCTAAAAAAGAAAATCACTAGGGAAGAGCACAGAAGCACGACAGGGCATCCCTTCTCTGACACAGCTATTGTGGTGCCATATTCTGACTATGTACTACCCTTCCACCATAGTTCAGGATGGCTGTTTAACCATCCAGAGTGAAGAGGAAGTGATAGCTCACCCTTAATCTCCCTTATGAACTTTCCCTTATATTTCCAGGGATCCAAACCTAGTTGAAGAAATTCTAGATATAATGTCACCTTAGTAAATAAAACTCCCCAGGGAAAAAGAGTCTGGTCTTGGGTCCAAATGTCATCTTTCCCTTTAATTTGTTTTGTTGGCATTTTCCCCCAACCACTACCATAACCAAGACTTCTATGAATAAAAACCTTAGAGCTCTGGCCCCAGGTTGGCTATAATATAACTCTGATACCGACAAATGCAAATTTTCAATAAATGGCTTTGTTTCTGAAGCTGTAACAAGCCAGATTTAGCTGGGCTCATGTTTTTCTGAGTACAGCCAAATTAGTTACTAGTTATGGGATCATGTTTTTTATATTATTATTATTATTATTATTATTATTATTATTATTATTATTATGTTTCAGCTGTACAAAACAACACAGAGATTAGACATTTACACCCCTCACAAAGTGATAACAAGAAATCATGTTTCAAAAAGTGTTAAAATACACATAAATATGCCTTTCCCCATGTAGACTATCTTATTATAACTCAATATAATTGATGTAACTTACTCACATCAGGATCTCATCATTTGGTGTATAACAAGAAAGTGCTGCCCCAAGCTCAAATCAGCACTTAGCAGACTGCTGTGTCTCTAGTCTCCAGAAGTCAAAATATCCAATAGCTCCAACACCCAAGAGCCTAGCCAGAGGTCAAGAACATTTACTTGGCCTTCCAAATTCCTAGCACAGGAACACTGAAAGCAAACCCAGTCATTTCAGACCTTTTTGAGTGTGAGAGAAAACAACTCACTTTTAATCCAGTGGAGGTAAAATATTGTTGTGGGAATTTCTGGAAACCAAGCTCAAACTAAGGAAATTATTTTTCAGGACACAAGACTCTAGAAAGAAAAAGCCTTTTTAGAATGTAGATCGAGCCAGAAGTGTCATAAGGACAGGAGAGAGAGAGAGAGAATATGAATATTTATCTTGCCTAAAATCAAGTTTCACATAATGGCAGTTAGGTTAGCATATACTGGTAGGATTAGCTTTCTACACCTACAAATAGTTTAACCACGCCCAAGTAATAAAAATCAGAAAGAATTAAGTTAGACAACGTATACTCTTTCCTGTTTCCCACCTCAGAGCAGCTGCATGATTTCTAGAGGATTCTGTTCCTGCAGCTAGAGATAAAAGCTCATTTATACACACAACAACCCACAAGTCTCCAGTTTCTATTCTTCCTCCACCCCGCTGCCTTCCCCTCCCCCAATCGGCATCAGAGAAGCCAAATTTAGGCGTGCTTTAAACAGTTTGAGGACTAATCTAAAAGAGGAAGAAGACAGTGGCTAGCATATGTGCCCTGCCCTCTACTCTTAAAAACAGCAGCAACCTATCTTTTCAAAGAAGCTTGCCTAAAGAGCAGTCGCTTCTTGGATGGAGTGCACTTTCAGAAACCTCCAGAGTATTCAGATTCACTGTGCAGCTCACCAACAGTGGTTTAGTTCTCCAAGAAAGAGGTAGATTGGATTTACTGAAGAGGGTGTTTGCTTCTGAAAGTGAATGTCAAAGGACCCTAAAGTGTCAACCTTGGAGATAGCAGGTAAGGGGATTCAGTTTTTTTATGCTAGGACAAGAATTGTATGTAGTAACATTCTGATGATTTTAGAAAATTTGCAAGAGTTTGGGGATCTGCTTTAAATTAAGCCGCCGGTATGATTTCTTTCTGCTTTATTTTTTGGTCATAGATTTGATAATCTAGTAATTCTGTCAACAAACAATGTTCAGTGCTTCTCTTAGGGGCTCAATGTGGCAAAATACATAGGGACACTCCGTAAGCCTCCAGCACCTTTACAATTAAGTCGGACATGTAAGGCTCATATTTTAAGGACTTCATGTAGTTTCTCTAACCTGTAGAGGCAGTTTTCTTTTAATATGGAAAGAAAATATATAGTGACTGCTGAAGGTAAACCAGTGATGAATGATCTGATGTTTTCATAGAGTAGTTGCACATTCATTATCCCACTTGAACCTCTCAATATCCTGCAATTTAGACAATATAATTTTAACTATCCTTGTTTTGCAAATAAAGAAATAGACTCCAAGTGGTTAAAATTTTTTTCTGGAAACATGCCACACAACTAAAAATAAGCACGTTATGACTAGAAAATGCAAATAGAAAGCTTTTTTTTGCGGGGGGGGGGGTGCCCTGGTGGTGTAGTGGCTAGGCTTTGGCGCTCTCAACGCCATGGCCTGGGTTCGATTCCCAGTCAGGGAACCACCAAAAAAGAAAGAAAGCCTTTAGAACTATAAATGAATATAAGAACATTGTATAATCTATTAAGTAACTTAGACATATCTGACATAGACCATGTTTACACAAAGCCAAAACATCATACACTTTAATCACAATATTTAGCCAGAAACATTCTTCTACTAAGCAGCAAAGAAGCTGTTTTCAAGGGTAAACAAATGTTTGGTGAATTCCATCTCCAGCCAAAAATAACAAATCTTTGAATTTTGAATTCGGTTGTTTTGTCTTCCAGTGCTCTGATTGTTTTGAAACCTAGAGAGAGGACAGGACACCATACATTTATCAGGTGATTATTCAAAAACAAAAGGTAACTAAACCTGAACTTGGTGCTACATTGTATGCCAAACAGATCTTGCAAATGAAATAAATCAGCCTGGGAGTCAGCAAACACAAATAAAATTGTAGGTTAAAGAAAGTGTGCAGATTTAGTTCAGTCTGAATCCAGCATTTAGGTGTCTTCCTAACCCAGAATCAATAACTTCATTTTCTACTACCTTTTCTTTTTTACCCTCAATCAAACTTTTGATGTCTTTAGGAACTATTTATCTGGACTAAAAGCAATTTTTTCCATGGTACAGCAATTACAAATTTGCCTTTGCTGTGTCATTGGTTGATAACAAGGGATTAAAGAAATGGCACCAATCCTTAAGGTATACATATCTAACCTTGCAAATTTAATGCCATGAAGAATCATAAGCTCCCAAATAACAGAGTTCTGCCTAGTCTTCTACTTGGATCCATTTTGTTATTTCTTATGTTCTTGTTAAAATCTCTCAAATATGTTGTAATCTAGTTTAACAATGTTGATTAAATTCAGTACACTATGTGGAACAAAGCAAACGTAAGACATAGTTCCTGCCCTTGAGGAACTTCCAGGTATACTTGTAGGATACATCAAGGAGCCTGATATGGCTAGGGTAAAGAGGCTGAGTTAAGGGGTAACAGAAAATAAATTTGAAATTTGAATTCAAATTTATTTTCTCTTTAAGAAAATTTAAAGCAAGAGTATAGACATTAAATTCTAGACATGTTTTAATGGAAAATCTTATCAACAAACTTTGAATAAGCAAAGACATGATGAAAAAAACATTTTAAGGAGATAAATCTGTCAGTTTCCTAGTCCTGACAAAATTTGGCAAAATAAATGGAGATAGGGAGACTGCTTAAAGAGTAGAAGTTGAAGCTGTATACTAAGTTAGTGACAAGAGACACATGAAAGGAATAATAGGTAAAAGTTGGTGAGTGATTAGATACAGGCAGTATAGGAAAAGAATAAGTCAGAGATGTCTGTGAAATTTTCAACCTGTGAAATCTGGGCAGTGGTGCTGTAACAAGTTCTACTATTTATTATTCATAGAGATGGGTAATTTGGTGATAGAAGTGGAGAGTGTAAGACATGATTAGAACTGTTTTTTACCCATTGAGTTTGAGGAGATAACAAAAATTCCAAGAAGTAGTATCTGATAAATGATTGAAACTAGTGACTCTGAATGTGAGTGATGGGTAAGAGGTAAAAGCCCAAGTTAAATATGGGGAGTGTGGTAGACAGTCAAGGCCGTGATATGGCTCAGATTAGAGAAAGCAAATATAGGAGCATGGAAACTTGTGCAGTGCCTACATTTTCAGCCATGAGGAAGAAGTGAGTCCTAAGAAATAAGAGCCACAGAAATACGATTCCTCACCTCAAAAGATCCCAGGAGTCTTGAGGGAAGTTATCAGGTTCTTTTAAACCTCCCCTGCCCAACAATAACTAACATAGTGCCTCATACACACCATAAACACTCAATAAATATTAGTTATTGTAACATAAGCAAGCACAGAGATTTCTTGCTTCAAGTGATCTTCCAGTTTGAACGCTGTCATAAACTCTGCAACCTAACAGTGGCTGCTCTGAACTACTTTGCTGTATGTATTTCAGTAGAAAGGAAACTGAGACTGGATAACTGGGAATTCATCCTAGTTTTGCTTTTCAATCAGCTGTGTGTTCTTTAGCAAGTTACTGAATGTTAGATCTGTTAAAATAATAAATATAAAAATGAAAGCAACTTGAAAACACAAACCACTGTCCAAAGGGTTTTGTTTAAAGTCTATTTCAGGTGAATAAAATACACAGCAAACTTGATTGCATGTAAAGGGAGTAAGACCAGTTATTTTCTGCTCCCAATACTATACATCTAGACCAGGGGATTCACTCTAAGTATTAGTAATCTCATCCTCTTCCTAGGATTTGTGAGTAGGATCCAGCCCTCTGGCTCTATAATATCAGCCCACTAACTCTATAATACCTGTGCAAGCCTCAATGAAAATTCTGAAAGAAATGAAATATTTAACAGTAGTATTTAAGAAATATTTCTGTGAAAACACTATTCACCTTTTTTCATTAGTTATTACTTCCATTAAATCGGTTGTTCTTAGGATTAAATGCTAAGGATCAAAACAATTTTTTACACTAAGTTTTGAATGTAACAAAATATTCCACTATTCTTCCCTAAAACCACCTGTCCAACCACATATTTGGTTGTAATATAAATCATGTTCCCAAAATATAGGTAGGTATAGTGCATGTATCTCTTCATGAAATACAAAGACCTAAAGTCACTTTTTTGTTATTTGGTTTTCAGGCTATGTGGATATCTACATGGTATAATTTGAGAGCCAGTAAGAAACAGCTTTTCTAGTTCAATCAGGCATGAGCAAACTCTGGGGAGACATATTCATGCTAATCAATCCACAAAAGCAATTCATGAGTCAGAATGCCAAGTTGTACATTTGCATTGAGGAAATACAACTGCTAAGAAATCTGATGGACTCATAGCAGGTAGTGGTCCATCTTTATCCTTACAGAAAAGGCAAAAAAAAAAGAAAACCATTTTAACCAGATGACAAATCCAGATTCTTAGGTCCATTAATTCATGTTACAGTGCTGGTGCTAAAACACCATCAAATGACAATTACTTTTGCCTTCAATTGAAAATTCTTCATAGGTTTTTAAAGAAGATGACTGTTTAAACATAAGCTGTGTACAACAAAACTCTTCTATCCTGCTTCCTTATTCCATCCTATCCTATCATGATTCCTCTCTTCATTGTGCCCCTCCAGTTTTGCTTCTGGATTTAGGGGGAGTTCATCTGAGAGAAAAGAGAAAGAAAAAAATTTTAATGTTTGGGAGAAGTTAGGGAGGGGACCTGGTAAAAATAAGGGGAAAGAGACAAAACAGAAGATTAGATATAAACCCTTGAACACTTAAACACAGAGTTGGCTTTGCTTTTGATGAATAAAATGTCATTATCTTATTTAGAGTGTTTATGAAATCAACACATCCCAAAGATTTGAGCTCCTCCTGAAATGTAGCTAATCAAAAAAGAAAAAGATCTGAGATCTAGACTTAAGGTTCCCTGGCACACTTAGGCTTTCTTTTATTTTGCATCAACCCATTTTCCCTAAAAGTAAAAAACAATGCAATTTTTAAATCACATTGTGAGATGTCTAACATATAAGACTTGTCAAGATTTCTCATCTATTTCATGTTAACAGCTTCTGTTTTTACATGGGGTTGTCCTTGTGCTGTCATTAAGTAAACATGATACATGGAATTAAGCTAATAATAGCAGTGCTTAAACATGTCTGACACATCTTATGTACTTATTCCAAAGTTCCTAGGAAGTTCAGGCCTCAGAAGATATTAAAAGCTTCTTATCATTCCAAATTGGTTACCCTTTATGTTTAACCTAAATTTGAATTCTGTTTTTAAGTCAAAGGCCTTCAAGAAAAAGCAATCTCTGAGAGAATAATTATTTTGCTTCCAAAATCCAGACAACTATATACCAAGTAGTTGGAGGCAGGCCTCAAAGTCAGCGGTGAGCAATGGCCTCAGAACTTACAGGGATTCCAAGTTTCTGGTAATTAGGTATCCCTGGAAGAAAGTAGTCCCTCTAGTTAGTACTTTGCAAGAAGTTCAAATGTATGTAAGGTGTCTGTAAAATATTTCTACCACCCAGATTGAGTAGAACTCACCTCCCACTATGCAGTCCCACCAACACTCACGCACTCTTCAAGATCCCTAATGCCATTTTGTGACTTGCATTTCCCTTCTGGTCTGTTCAAGTGCATCACTGTATTCTGATTACAAAGAACAAACATTTGTGAAACATTTGTGTCACAGTAGTATAGAAGGGGCAGAATGTGTTTTGGCTCTGAATGCCACTGTCCAAGTTCCTTTTGGACTTTACATTGTCTTGTGTTTGGAATTCAGTTGTCTGACAACAGAGTGGCCCAATTTGATGAGTATGATGTGCTCCCCTTAAGGATGAATAAGCTACTGGAGAAGAAATGTCTTAAAGTTGTCAGAAATGCAATATCAACTCCCCTGTCATTTCTAATACCAGTGAGAATGCTGCTAAGTATATCCCTGAAAAAGACAACTTAAAAAAGCTACTTCTTGTGATAATAAGGCTACAGTGATGACAAGAGGGTCTTTCTATTCCTTTCCCCTGACATCTTTTTTTTTTTACCATAGACGAAAGCCACTGGGATCATTAATGTAAGTCTGGTTGTTTATAGATTAAAACCCCATGGAGGATGTGTAGCTTTGCTCCATTCAATCAACAACCAATCACTCAATTAACATTTATTGCACATTTTTCCATGTGCAAAACATTGTGATAGGCTAGGCTTTGGGTTCACAGACCTTAAGAAAAAAAGGTTAGATTATTTTTTTCCCTCCAGCCCTAAGAGAGTTCATAATTTACCTAAGGAGACAAGACTCCTAGACATTAAAAAAAATTATACAAAGTAGTAGAATGCTGCCTGCCATATTATTGGTACAGACAATAAACATAATACAAGTTCAAAGAAGAGAGAGGTAAGTGTAGGGTGGGGCGGTCAAAATTGTTGTCAGGAAGTGGAACCTGAACTCAGCCTGATATGAGTAGGAAAAAGAATAAACATAAACATTTACATTTGTATAGTGCTTCATAGTTTACAAAATACTCTTATCTGCTGATTTTCCTATTCATTCATGTATCCATTCAACAAACACATTCTATATCAAAAGATGAATAAAACATTGCCCCAGTTAGTTAACATGGGGAGAATCCCCACACAGTATAAACAATATATAAGATACATGGAGAATAGGACATAAAGCATTCAAGAGTTGACCAAATAAAAGTCTGACCTCATTGAGCTGCCTCATGAAAACTAACTTTCCTGCATCTTGCCACTGCTCAGAAGTAGAGGAACTTCCTTAGAAGGCTGAGCCCTAAGTTACAACCTCCTTCACTTCCTCTTCTGCTTTAGCCCTGCCTTCAACACTCCACCACTGTTGGCAGTCCTCCAAAACATGCCGACCATTTGATGCATGCTAACATTTACTCAAAAAGTAAAGGAAGTCTTGGGTAGGCATTCAACTAATAGTGTCATAAAACTATATCCAAATACTGATTTAATCTTTCAGTCTTTCCTTAGATAAATTAAAAAACACCCAACATTGGTTTCACCCAGACCTTATATACTTAGACACATGCTTGGGTCTTTGGATTCTCATTAATCTCTGACCAGCATCACCAGACCACTTTTGCCTTGTTTTTCTTTTAAGCTTTTTGCCTTCTGCTCCTTCCTAAATATCTGGATTCATCTGCCCCACTTCTATCCCTTTTTTCACCAATGATGTGTAAAGTGTCCATTCACAAATGATCCTCTATACTCTTTTATTTTTTATTTTTCTTTTTAATAGACTCTATACTCCTAGAGGTTTCCATATTTCACATCCACTTTACAAGATTATCTAGATTCTTGCACAATGGTCCCTGCATTTGCACACATTAAAGCATTCTCCTCCCTCCACCCTCTACACCCCCACACTGTGGAGTTACATACTCTATTACTCAAAAGCACCTAAAACAACACAGCTATTTTTTCAAAGTTGCTCCATTAGAAAAGAAGGAGAGCAAAAATGAATAAAGTAGACTCATTGTCATTAATGGAATCACCAAATGGATGTGATAGTTGTGTGAGCAAAAGAGTAATTACACCACTGTAATAAATAAGATAATAAAACCATGAATAAGGAAGCATTTTTAGAGAATAGCAACTTCAACTTGAACCTTGAAATATAAGTAGAAATTTGCCAAGTTCACCTATTTAGCCATGCAAAGGTGAAAGAGGATGCATAGTCCAAGTATGTTCAACTAGTAAAGGCATGATAAGGATCCTGAGGTAAGTTGTTGGAAGAGAAAGAGTCAGGAGCTACTGCAAAATAAAAATGAACAAAATTTGAAGTTCACACATGAGGGATAAGATTGGAGTTGGCATCAAATATGACTACCAGTTTCAGTGTATGAATGACTGAAAGACTATTAGTGTCAATGGAAAAAAAAACAGAAAAAATATTTGGAGAAGTTGATTTTTATTTTGGAGGGAAGAACATATATTTCTATTTAAGCATGTTGAAATTGAGAACAAGACTTGTGTTTCTGTATTTTATGTGTGGCCCAATACAATTCTCCTTCCAATGTGGTCCAGGGAAGCCAGAAGATTGGACAACCCTGCTTAAACCATTACCTGTCTGCCATAAAGCAAAAAACCATTCATCTATGCCACCCTCCAACCCTCCCTATCAATATCATCATCTATTGACCTTCTACTTCTTCTTCCCTAATTCACTGAATATTTTGGCATTTGACTTGCAATCTTCCCTTCTTCCCCCAATTTCTGCTATTACCTTGGTAACTTCATCTTCCATGTGAACAACCAATCCAGTAAACTGTTTTCAAATTTTCTAGATCACCTTATCTGGAAAATTGTTCATTCACATTACACCTTGGTTATGCATTCCATGGCCACACTTAGGGCCTTATGTATCAT
Source organism: Lyroderma lyra (assembly GCA_004026885.1). Lineage (NCBI taxonomy): Eukaryota > Metazoa > Chordata > Mammalia > Chiroptera > Megadermatidae > Lyroderma > Lyroderma lyra. Next base: position 80,372 of record PVJL010006281.1, on the reverse strand, counting down.
CACACAACTGAAATCTTAAACTCCAGTGTACCGTACTCAGACCACAAGATCCTAGACTTTAGATTCTTTCATTCCCTTCCAGTTTCTTGGCCCCCTCCTTTTTCTCCCAATCTGTTAAACTTTTTCATTGTTTTACTTTAACCATTCTTTTGATAGCATTCTCAACTTATTATCCCATTTTCTTTCCATAACATTTGCCCTATGACTCCCAAACTTACATCAATTTAAGCACTTGCATTTTTCCAGGCTGCTGAACACTATTAAAATAACTCACACATTAAAAATTTACATTCTTCAACATCAGTTAGGCCTTCAGTCTCTTGGTAATATTTCTCTTCAGTTCCCTGGTGTCACCATTCAAAACTTCACCAATTTTCAGAAGACCTGAACCCCCATGTAGCCCTCTTTTTCTCGATAAACAACATTGTTTCTTACTTTGCTAAGAAAATTAAGCCTCTCAGGGATGAGCAACCTTTATCTTTGCTGCTCTACTTCCTCTTTCCCTTACTAGTCAGTATTTTTTTTTTTTACTATGAACCATTTAGTAGCTCCTCATTCTCTAGAGGATAAACTCAAATTCTGCAGAATGGTATACAAGACCCTTTATTATCTAGTTCCTGCATTTCTTTCCAATATGTTTTCTCACCTTTAAACCCCATAATCCAATCAGATACAGAAACATATGCCCAAAAATGTACATCTGTACACATACATATACATACACCTTTCCCATCCCTATCACACTGTTAGTTGTTTCTTAAACATGCCAGGTTATGTCACACCTTCAAGAATATGTTCTTTCTACTTTCTGCCCCTGTCTAGAATGCTCTCCTCCACATGCCATATGCTTCTATCTTTCATGAAGGCTTTACTAACATACATATACCATTTTCTCTGTTTTTTCATATTTGTATTAAAGCAGCTGTAATGGTACAGTGAATTAACTTGTTAACATACCTGTGTCTCCCTCTAGTAGAGTGTAAGACTTCATGGGCAGGGTTTGTGTCTTACTTCCCAAAGGACCTAACACAGAATGGAAACATAGTAAGTCGCTAACATATCCCTTTTAATATAACTAGCATATCACAGGAATGTTTTTATGGAGGAGGTGATATAAGACATGGTCTTAAAAGTGGTTAGAATTACATCTGATAGAAAAGAGGATAAAAGACATTTCAAATGGCAAAATGGCCTGAACAAATGAAAAGAGACCAAGTAAGGCATGAAGCTGGTCATAAAGTCACATTTATCTAATATACATACAGTAAACCATGGAAAGTGACTTTGTAAGGTTATGGTACAATATTTTTTTATTGTTAAATTTACTGGAGTGACATTGGCCAAAAAAATTACATAGGTTCCAGGTGCACAGCTCTATAGTACATCATCTATGTGTTGCACTATGGAAGGAGAGCCGGTTCTCCTTCCATCACCATATATTTGACTCCTCCTCCCTCCTCTTCCACTCACCTCCTCCTTAATCCTCAGGTAACCACTAAACTATTGACTATGCCCATTATTTTTGTTTTTTGTTGCTTTAAGTTTTATATTCCACATATCACTGAAGTCATATCGTTCTTGGTGTTTTCTGTCTGGCTTATCTTGCTTAGCATGACTCAAGGTCCATCTATTTTGTTGCAAATGGCAGTATTTCATCTTTTCTTATAGCTGAGTAATATTCCATTATGTATATGTAGCACAGATTCTTCACTAGTCATCTATAGAAGGGCATTTTTTTTTGTTGTTTCTGTGATTTGGCCACCGTGAACATCTGTGATGAACATTGGGGTACATAAGATTTTGCGGACTAAGCTTTTCAAATTCGGGGGTATGTACCAGAAGGGTAATTGCCAAATCATATGGTAACTCCATTCCCAATTTTCTGAGGAACCTCCATGCTGTCCTCCCTCGCAGTTGTACCGATTTGCATTCCCACCAGCAGTGTGTAATGCTTGCTTTTTCTCCACACCCTCTCCAGTAATTGTTATTCCTTGTCTTGTTGATAACAGGCATCATGTGGTATCTCATTGTGGTTTTGATTTGCATTTCCCTAATAGCTAATGAAGTTGAGCATTTTTTCATATATCTGTTGGCCATTTTTATGTCTTCCTAGGTAAAGTATCTGTTCAGGTCCTTTGCCCACTGTTTAATTAGATTGATTGTTTTTTTGTTGAGTCATATGAGTGCCTTATATATTTTAGATATTAGCCCCTTATCAGAGGCATTGCTCACAAATATTATTGGTTGGTGGTCTCTTTTCTTTGTTGATGGTTTCTTTTGCTGTGCAGAAGGTTTTTAGTTTGATATAGTTACACTCATTTATTTTGGCTTTTTACATCCCTTGCCTTTAAGATCAGGTTCATGAAATCCTCACTGGACCAGAGGTCTGTAAGTTTAGTACTAATGTTTTCTTCTGTTATTATTATTATTATTTCGGGTCTTGTGTGGAGGTCTTTAATCCATTTTGAGTTAATTTTGGTATATGGTTACAGTTTGCAGTTCAGATTCATTCTTTTACATGTGCTTTTCTCATTTTTCCAACACCATTTACTGAAGAGGCTTTCTTTTTCTTTTTCCCATTGTATATTTTTTTGCTTCTTTGTCAGAAATTATTTGTTCATATATTCGTGGGTTTATTTCTGAGTTTTTTATTCTGTTCCATTGATCTGTGTTGTCTGTTTTTCTGCCAATACCAACCTGTTTTGATTGTTGATGCTTTATAGTATAGATTAAAATCAGGGAGCGTGATGCCTCCAGCCTTATCTTTTTGCTTGTAGGATCGTTTTTGCTATTCTGGTTTTTTGTGAATCCAATAATTTTTTTTATCTATTTCTTGAAAGGATGTCTGCAAAATTACAATGGGAGTTGAATTAAATCTGTATATTGCTTTGAGTAATATGGCCATTTTAACAATGTTGAGTCTTTCAATCCATGAACATGAAATATTTTTCCATTTCTTTGTGTCCTCTTCAATTTTTTTTAATAGCGACTTATAGTTTTTAGTGTATAAGTCCATCAAGTTCTTGATTAAGTGAATTCACAAGTATTTCATTTTTTTGTTGTGATCACAGTAGGTATTCATTCATTTTTTTTTGAAGTTTTGGAGTATGTATATAAAAATGTAATTGATTTTTGTACATTGATTTTGTATCATGTAACTTTACTATATTTGTTTATTGTTTCTAATAGTTTTCTGATGGAATTTTTGGAATTTGTTATATAAAGGATCATGCCATCTGCAAATAGTGACAGTTTGACTTCTTCTCTCCCAATTTGGATCCTTTTTATTCCTTTCTCTTGCCTGATTGTTCTGGATAGAACTTCCTCTATTATGTTGAATAGCAGTGGCAACAGGAGCATCCCTGTCTTATTCCTGATTTTACAGGAATAAGCTTCAGCTTTTACCCATTCAGTATAATGTTAGCTGTAGATTTGTCATATATGGCCTACATTATGTTGAGATACTTGCCTTCTGTGTTCATTTTATTCAGTGTTTTGATCATAAATTCTACAGTGCATCGTCTATATGTTGCATTATGTGTTCACCACCCAGAGTCAGTTCTCTTTCCATCACCATATATTTGACTACTCCTCCCTCCTCTTTCACCCCCACCCTCCTTACCCTCAGGTAACCACTAATCTATTAACTAAGTCCATGAGTTTTTTTTCTTTGTTGCTTTCTCCTTCATATTCCACATATGAATGAAGTCATATGGTTCTCAGTTTTTGTAACTGGCATATTTTGCTTAGCATGATGATCTCAAGGTCCATCTATTTTGTTGAAAATGGCAGTATTTCATCTTTTCTTATAGCTGAGTAATATTCCATTGTGTATATGTGCCACAGCTTCTTTGTCCAGTCATCTATTGAAGGGCACTTTGGTTGTTTCCAGAACTTGGCCACTGTGAACAGCGCTGCAATGAATACTGGGGCACATAAGTCTTTCCAGACTAAAGTTTTCAAATTTGGGGGGGTAGATACACATAAGGGGGATTGCCAGGTCATATGGTAACTACAGTCCCAATATTCTGAGGAACCTCCACACTGTCCTTCATAGCAGTTGTTACCTTTTTTAACCTTAAGTCTATTTCCTTGGATATCACTATGGCAACTCCTGTTATTCTCTAGATGCAATTTTCTTGGAGTACTATTTTCTACCCTTTCACTCTGAGTCTGTGTTTTTCCCTGTGGCTGAGGTGTGTCTCTTGGAGATAGCATATGAATGGGTTTTGCTTTTTAATTCGGTCTGTGCCTTTCTTTGTGTGTTTGTGTGTGTGTGTGTGTGTGTGTGTGTGTGTGTGTGTGTGTGAATTTAGTTGATTTACATTTAGGGCAATGATTGATATATGAAGATTTCCGATAGCCATTATTCCCTCCCCTTTTTTTTTTCATTGCTTCAACTCTTCGCCATTTATTTTAGTTTTCTGTCTCAGGTTGAATAGCATCCTTCAGCATTTCTTGAAATGCCAGCCTTGTGCTGGAGAATTCCCTCAGCTTCTATATGTCTAAAAAAGTCTTTATTTCTCCTTCATATCTAAGGAAAAACTTTGCTGGATAAATTATTCTTGGTTGGTATTTTCCCTCTTTTAATATTTTGAATATTTAATTCCACTTCTTACTGGCTTGTAGAGTTTTTGCTGAGAAGTCTGATGATAGTTTGATGGGTCTTCCTTTAAAGACTATAGTTTGTTTGTTTGTTTGTTTGTTTTATTCTGGTTGCATTAAGAATTCTCTCTTTGTCTTTGATTTTTGACATCTTCAGTATAATGTGCCTTGGAGAAGATATGCTAAAGTCCAAGTAGGTAGGAGTCCTGTTTTCATTTTTAATTTGGGGTTCCGGATAGTTCTATAGGTTTGGAAAGTTTCTGTCTACTATTTATTTGAGTAAGTGCTCTGCAGAATTGTGTTCTGCCCCTTCTGGTATTCCTATTATTCCAATGTTATTTTTTTCTAATGGAGTCAAATAGTTCTTGTAGAGTTCTTTCATTCCTTTTGACTCTCAAAACTCTCTCTTCTTCCTTCTGTGTTGTTTCCATGTTCCAATCTTTGACATCGCTAATTCTTTCCTCCATCAAGTCAGCCCTGTTTCCTGTGGTCATTATTTCATTTCTCAGTTCTTTTATTGAATTGTTTATCCCTAGAATTTCTATTTGATTATTTTTTATAGTTTCAATTTCTTTTTTTCACAGATTTTCTTTCAGAGACCATTAATCTGCATCTGGCTGGGTACTCTGCCAACATTTTTTCAGCTCTCTGAGTGTCTTAATAACTGCAGTTTGGAATTCTGTGTCACTTAGATCATGTTTCCAGATCTTGATAAGTTCCTTTTCTGGAGAATTTTCTCTTTTTTTTTCTAAATGGCTTTGAATCCTAAAGTATTCATTGTGTTTGATGTATTTCTTTTCCTGGGCATGAGCACTTCTTCTCTGGCAGATATAAAGAGGTTTTTGTTTCACTTCCCAGTTTGTGTCTCTGCAGCATCTTACAATATTTTATCTTGGTTGTTCAATCTTCTATCTCTGGGAGCTTTCCTGTAAGGTGAGCTTCTCTTCTTTTGATCCAGTCTCTTGGCCTCGATGTGCCTTTTCTTTTGGAGAATGTGGTGGCCGATGGTGTGTTATGCCTCTGAGATCATTGCAGGGAAAGGCGACTGCACCTGTGTTTTGCCGTTTCCCTGAATCCCCCTGCTGGTTTCCATGGGGACAGGGTTTGTTGGAAAGGGCACAAGTTTGTTTGCCTCTTTTTTCAGCTGGCTGTAAGGCAGACACTAGGTGGAGTTGGGGGGGGGGGGCAGGAGCTTTAGGAAAGAGTTAGGGGAAGCAGCCAGGCTCTGTGTTTATGGTTTCTGCCTTGAGGGTGGGCGTGGTGTGGTTTACAGCTGCTTTGTGTCTAGAGGTCACTCCCTTGGGTTCTGGCTTTGCTGTAACAGCCTGTTAATCAGAGATGCCTGGGTGGGCCAGGTGCGGGTCAGGCATGAGCCAGGCTTGGGCTGGGTGTGGGCCAGGCCCGCTACACTACTGCCCTGTCTTCTTTCTCCTGAGCCCACATTTTACCCAAGACTGTGTTTTATTCTGGTCAGCATGTTCATGGCAGCCTGCTCTCAGTTTCAAACTCTCTAAGAGACAATTTGTGGTCATAGTGCCATGTTGCATCTGAGATCCTATTCTCACCCAGGGCAGTTCAGTGCCTTTGTTTAGCTTCTAACCCACCTGGGGTGTGGCTCTCCAGTTATTCAATTGTATTTTCAAGGATCTCCTCCCTCACTGCTATCTTAGGCCCCAATGTGCTGCCGCTCAATCGGTGTTTTAACTCTCAGCTGAGGCCATGCAACTCAGGGTTTTCCTCATTGGATTCTAGTTGTTCAATTGTATTTTCCAGTAAAGGTTTCAAGAATCTCCTCTCTAACTACCATCTTAGACCCCAATGTGCTACTGTTCGGTTGGTGTTTTAACTCGCCCATGGTCTCACAGGGTTTCAGCTGCTCACTCCTTTACTCTTGTAGTTTCTTGGCCTCTAACCCACTCAGAACTGTGCTGTTCTTCAGCCCTGGTACCCAGCCCCCCACCTTTCTCCTTTCTTGCATTCCACAGCCCCACTGCACTCTTCTCCCTTTTGCCCCCCTTTTTCTGACCTTCAGGTGTTTTCTCTCTTTTTTTTTTTTCATGTGTTTTCTTGCAATGAGTGGATCTCTCAGCCAAGGCTGTGCCACTCAGGGTTTCCCTTGTTGGAGCCCAGTTTTTCAATGGTATTCTCCAGGAGAGGTTTCAAGGATCTCTTCTCTCACCATCATCTTAGTTCCCTCCCCTAAGGTAGAATATTATTATAGTCTTAAATGATGCTTTGACCTTAACTCAATAGGTCACTAGAGCCCTTTGAAAGGGAAGTTATAAGATCACAACTGTGCTTTAAGATGAATAATTCAGGATAAGCAATAAGGACAGACTCAACAGAAAAGAAACAAGAAATTTGTTTTTAAAAGTTGTCATTTCTAATATTCAGTAAAGAATACTCTCATGTTATAACCAAAGAAAGAAAAAAGAAATAGATGAATTCTTGTTTTTTGTGCAATCCTCTGCATAACAGTTTGTTCAACTGCCATGATTTGGACCAGTGTGTGAGTTTGTCTTATGAGAATGTTTAGTGACAGTTCTTGTAGAATATAAAACTTACTATGTAATGTTATATAATGAAAATAGCATTGGATTGTGAGTCAAACATTCTGGCTCTTTCACTAATCCTATGTGTAACACTAAGCAATCATTTTGTCTTTCTGGGTCATGAATACAGTGGGGTTAAATTAGATGTTTTCTAAGTTCTCTTTTGGCACTGACAATTAAAACTAGATCATTCAATCCCAAAGACTTTATAGCAACTCCTGGATGCTTCCTTCAATAGAGTAGCTCTTTTTAAGAATTGTTTTTGGTATCCTGATATGTACTTCCTTATTATTGACTTGTTCACCATAACCTGGTTTATCTAACAGTTGTATGGGAACATAGCTCTCATTTTTTCTCATATGATTCACTTAGCAATCATGTCTGGTCTCAAATCCTCATGAAAAGCTGAACACCAGGATACTGCTAAGTTACTTTTTGTCATGCCATTTTTTGTTGTAAACTGTGTCCAGGTAGTACTTGTAGAATTTATCAAATAATTGAATATACCTTAGAAAAGCTAATTTGATATTATGTGAACAGATTTACAGTAATAAAGGGACTTTGAGAAGTAATAGTACAATCTAGTGGGATGAAATTTATAGTTTCTCCTACAGGCAATCTGGAAATTCTGAGAAGGAAGAAAGTATGGTCAAGGCAATGTTCAGTCAGGACTGCTTCCTCACTGCTGATTTATGAACAAGTTGAAGCTTGCTCTCCACATTTATACCTAGTTCATTTGTTCCTTTTTTCTATTTCTTCCTTCCTTCTTCTTTTGTTCTTTCTTTTCTTTCTTTCTTTTTAGCTCTAGTTGCAACAAAACCATACATTTTCTGACTAGTATTTAACAAACTTATGGAGCATTTACCTTACATCTCCCAACTTATTTAATTTTTCAAAGTTATTAAGAATTGTAATCTCTGCCTACCAGTTGATGACATCTGCATAAAATAATAATTCTGTTTCTTTGCCTATTATCAAAGATACTAATAACAGTGGTAAGCCAAGACCAGCCCTGTGAAATAAATGTCAGTATTAGACCAACACAGATCAGTTATTCTCAAGTATAAGCCTGTCACCAATTCAATGTCAGTCAGTAACACCTCTGTGGACTTACCATGTCTCGAGCCCTGGGCTAAGCTTCCTGAGAACACAATGATAAGTGAGACATGCTACCTGCACTATCGAGCATCAGGTAAGAGAATTAATTCCAATACATAAATAGAAATAATTGAGGCTTAGAAAATATTTTTGAATAAATGAATATAATATTAGGTATAAGTAGTAAATTCTATAGTTATATCATATTTTCTGCTTTATTATTGAATATGTTATGAAGGGTAGAATTTCAAGTTTTAAATCAGGCTGGTGGGCTCTTCCCTTTACAAAGCCTATATAATTTCTTCTCAATACATCTTAGTACTTAATATAAACTGATCTTGTATCTTTACCAATACCTTTTTAGATAGAGAAGTTAAACTTAAGAGAGTCAGTTTTTAACCTTATCCTTTTAAATTTTCAGTTTTAAACTCAGTATGTTTAGCTGAATATTTAATACTTTGAGGTAATTTGGACAAGGCTCAGCAGATATTTTATTCTATGTATGACAAAACAGTGACCCATTAATCATGTAGTCAAAACCAGAAGAGGTCTGTTGAATTAAATTAAATTAACTTTCATGTGCCATTTACTTACATACATATAGGCTACTTCCAATTTATTCCTTTCACTAACAATAGAAACCTGATGAGGCACTTGTCAAAGTCTCAAAAATGTATGTATTTCTGAGAAGAAGATAACTGCATTACTGTGTTCTGTAACACTGAAGGAAATGAGACACCATTTGTTCCTCCACACTAAAGGGTACTCAATATCAAGCAACTCAATGGTCTTTTGTTTTCACATTGGGTTCTTCTCTAATGACATCATGTGCCTTTTTAAAGAGCTTCTTTCAACATTGAAAAACTCTGCCTTTATCTGGAAGCCTTACACTGTATTTCCAGCTTTTGCTGTAATTTAGCCAAGATATCTCACCTGGACTTAAGTCAAACCTTTCTGTTGGAGAATTTATATTTATATTATAAAGACACTGTTTCACTTCCATGTTGCCAGAAAAATGTCTTAGATGAAAGGAACATCCACCTAGAGCACCTTAACCAATTCGCCTTACATTTCTATATAAATGGCCACATTTCCATAGCTGCTATATTTTTGCAGATTTTCCTGGCTTGGCTTTGCACTACATTTCCTTCCCAGAAAAAAACTTTTTTTTTTTGGTAGGTGGAATTCAAAGATGGCTGTCAGGATTCTTACATCCTTTTGTACAAATCCTGTATAATTTCCTCCTCTTGAGTGTAGGTGGGGCCTGTAAAAATGAGGTGGTTTCATTTCTGTTATTGCACTAATCAGCTAGCTTGCAGTTAACCAAACAGGAAATTATTTTGGGTGGGATTACTTAACCAGGTGATTCCTTTAAAAGAAAGCCTAGATGTCAGAAAGAAGTCAGAAAGATTAAAAGAGAAAGATTTATCTCCTGATGGCCTGGAAGAAAGCAAACAGCCATGATGTGAGAGAAGGGGGCCATGTGTCAGGTGCATAAGGGTGGCCTCTAGAAGTTAATGTGATTCCTGGCCAACACCAAGCAAAAAAAATAGAATCTTAATCATGCAATAACAAGGAATGCATTCTGCTAATAACCAGTGATTTTGGAAGAGAATCCCTGACCCTAGATGAGGTCACAGTTCTGTCTTACAATTTGATTGCAACTCTTTGAGACCCTAAACATAGAACCCAAATAACTTGTACCTGAACTCATGACCCATGTAAACTATGAGAAAATAAGTCGTGTTATTTTAAGTTTGTAATCATTTGTTGCAAAATAGAAAACTAATAGACCTTCTTTCATCTTTTGCTTACTCTTATTGAGGATGACTGTCTATGAATACCAAAATGCCTGATTAAAAGTATTAACCCTTGTAGAATGGATATTATATCTAGCTGGGGACACTTCTCCTACCTACTACTGTAAACCCAAGACCTATTAATAAATTCCTAGTAGAGGCTACAGTTAGGAATGGAAAGGTCAATGGAATTACAACAGAAGTTTGTAGGGGCATTGTTAATTTTAACAAGCTTTATGTAAGGTGATTACATCTCTTTTACCTAATTATGTCACATAAATGGACATTGTATGTGACTGGAGAATATTTCTGCTACCTGGTGTTGTAAAATGGAAGGCATGTAGATCCACCCTTTGAGCTAGATGGTTGCCAGGAACGTTGCCTGAGCCCAAATGGTGTAAAATAATAGAATCTGGAATGCTGATAGGAACACACATAGACACCTCACACACACAACCACAAACACACACACAATATTAACCTTTGTATTTTGGTTGTAAACTCAATACTTTATTGAAAATGTTTTCTCCAAGGTCACCACTGGCCTTTTAATTTCCAAATCCAATTGTCATTTTATAAACCAAATTCTCTTTGGTCTTTTGGAAAAATTTGAAATCAGTGACAATCACATTCTTTCATAAAACTGCTCTTTTTACTTGTATAATGCTACACATTATTTTTGGTTTCTTCTTGTTTCTTGTTGATTTTTTTTTTGTTGTATCCTATTCTTTATTATCTTCAATTTACAGTTAAGAAAACTGAGCATCACCAAGGTTAAGTAATGCCAAAGGTCACATGGCTAGTAGGTAGTAGAACCATGATTCAAACACAGACTTATCCCAACTCAAAGACTATTTTTTTTGCGACTATATCCACATTGACCTTTTCTCAGTACAAAATTAAACTGAGTTCTTCCCTTTTCTTGAAGAAGAAGTGGTTTAGTATGCCAAACTCTTCATTTATAAAACAAAGAACTTGCTATGAATAAGAGATAGCAGAGAATAGAACTAAAATTCATCTCAAAATTAAATACATGGATGATGGGTCCATCAGAGAAAGCAGAATTGTTTGGCTTCATCCCTCATCAAGTTTTCCCATTCCCATGTAAGTTCATCCTTTTTTTTTTTCATTCTTAAATTTACTGGGTGACATTGATTAGTAAAAATTACATAAGTTCCAGGTGTACAATTCTACATTACATATTCTATGTGTTGTATTATGTGTTCATCAACCAGAGTCAGTTCTCTTTCTATCACTATTTATTTGTGTCCGGGTCCTTTGACCCCCACCTCCCTCCCCCTTTACACTCAGATAACTAACTACTAAATTATTGACTGTGCCTATGAGTTTTGTTTCTTTGTTGTTCTCAATTTTATGTTCCACATATAAATGGAATCATGTAGTTTTTAGTTTATTCTGTCTGGCTTATTTCACTTAGCATGATGATCTGCCCATTTTTTAATTGAATTTTTTGTTTTTTGTTTTTTATCTATTTTGATTGTTAATTTATTCTATCCTTTAGATTATACATATAAGTGAGATCATATGATATTTGTCTTTCTCAGTCTGACTAATTTCACTTAGCATGATATCTTCTAGTTCCATCCATGTTGTTGCAAAAGGTAAGATTTTATTCTTCTTTATGAATAATACTCCATTGTGTAAATGTACCAAAGCTTCTTTATCCAATCATTTATTGATGGACATTTAGGTTGATTCCATATCTTGGCCATTGTGAATAATGCTGTAACAAACATAGGGGTGCATATATTTTTTCGGATTAGAGTTTTGGATTTCTTTGGATAAATACCCAGGAGTGAAATTGCTGGATCATAAGGTAGTTCCATTTGTAATTTTTTGAGGAACCTTCATATTGCTCTCCATTGTGGTTGGATGAATTTGCAGTCCTACTGGCAATGTAAAAGTGTTCCCTTTTCTCCACATCCTCACCAATATTTATTGTTGGTTGATTTATTGATGAGAGCCATTCTGACAGGAATGAAGTGGTATCTCATTGTGGTTTTAATTTGCATTTCTCTGATGATTACTAATGTTGAGCATCTTTTTATGTGTCTATTTGCCATCTGTATATTCTCTTTGCAGAAATCTCTATTTAGGTCTTACCCCCGTTTTTTAATCGGGTTGTTCTGTTTTGTTTTGTTTTGTTGTTAGTGTTGAGTTGTATGAGTTTCTTATAGATTTTAGATATTAACCTTTTGTCAGTTGCCTCATTGGCATATATTTTCTCCTATTCCGTGTGATGTCTTTTTGTTTTATTGATGGTTTCTTTTGCTATAAAATAACTTTTATTTGGGTGTAGTCTCATTTGTGTATTTTTTCCTTTGTTTCCATTACCTAAAGAGATACATCTTTGAAGTATTGCTAAGGGTTACTTCTTATATTTTCTTCTAGGAGTTTTATGGTTTCAGGTCTTATACGTAGGTCTTTAATCCATTTTGAGTTTATTTTTGTATATGGTGTAAGAAGATGGCCCAATTCCATTTTTTTGCATGTATCTTTCCAGTTTTCCCAGAATTTTTTGTTAAAAGACAGTCTTTACCCCAATGTAAGTTCTCGCTTCCTTTATCATAGATTAGTTGGCTATATAAACATGGATTTATGTCTGGGCTCCTTATTCTTTTCCGTTGATCTGTGTCTGTTTGTATGCCAATACCTTGCTGTTTTGATAACTGTGGCCTTGTAGTATAACTTGATGTCTGGTAGTGTAATTCCTCCAACTTTGTTCTTTTTTTCTTAGGGTTGCTGTGGCTATTCTAGGTCTTCCATGTTTTCATATAAATTTTAGGATTATACATTCTATTTCTGTGAAGACCGCCTTTGGTATTTTAATAGGAATTGCATTGAATCTATAGATTGCTTTGAGTAGTATAGACATTTTAACTATATTAATTCTTCCTATTTATTTGTGTAGTCTTTGACTACTCTCTTCAGTGTGTTATAATTTTCTGAATACAGGCCTTTTACTTCCTTGGTTAAATTTATTCCTAGGTATTCTGTTTTTTTATGCAATTGTAAATGGGATTGTTTTTCTAAATTTCTCCTTCTGCTAGTTTGTTATTGGTATATAAGAATGCAACTGATTTCTGTATATTGATTTTGTGTCTTCTTACTTTACTAAATTCATTTATCAATTCCAATAATTTTGGGTCAAATCTTTGGGATTTTCCATATACAGTATCATGCCACCTGCAAATAATGATAGCTTTACTTCTGCTTTTTCTATTTGGGTGCCTTTTATTTGTTTTTCTTGTCTGGTTGCTGTGGCTAGGACTTCCAGTACTATGTTGAATAAGAATGGTGGCAGTGGGCATCTTTGTCTTGTTCCCGATCTTAAGGGGAAGGTTTTTAGCTTTTTACCATTGAGTATGATGTTAGCTGTGAGTTTATCATATATAGCCTTTATTAAGTTGCAATGTGTTCCTCCTGTTACCACCTTGATGAAAGTTTTTATCATAAATGACTGCTGAATTTTGTCAAATGCTTTTTCTGCATCTATTGAAATAACCATATGATTTTTATTCTTCATTTTGTTAATGTGATTCATCACATTAACTGATTTACCAACTTGGCATTGAACCAACTTTGCATCTCAGGAACGAATCCCATATGATCATGGTGGATGATTTTTTTAATGTGTTGCTGAATTCTATTTGCTAATATTTTGTTGGGAATTTGTGCATCTATGTTCATTAGGGATATTGGCCTACAGTTTTCTTTTTCTGGAGTGTCTTTATCCGGTTCTGGGAACAGGGTAGTAATAAAATGAGTTTGGGAGCCTGTTCTCTTCCTGGAATTTTTTAAATAGTTTGAGAAGTACATGTTATTAATTCTTTTTTAAATGTTTGGTAAAATTCACCTGTAAAGCCATCTGGTCCTGTACTTTTGTTTGTTAGGAGCTTGTTGGTTACTGATTCAATTTCATTGTTAGTAATTGGCCTATTTAGATTTTCTGTTTCTTCTTGATTTAATCTTGGAATTTTGTATGCTTCTAAAAATCTATCCATTTCTTCCAAATTGCTGAATTTGTTGGCATATAGTTGTTCATAATATTTTCTTATAATTTCCTGTATTTCTGTGGTGTCTATTGTCACTTCTTCTCTTTCATTTCTGATTTTATTTATTTCAATCCTCTCTCTTTTTTGCTTGAGGAGTATGGTTAAAGGTTTGTCAATTTTGTTGAATCTTTTCAAAGAACCAGTTCTTGGCTTCATTGATCTTCTGTATTGTTTTCTGAGTCTCTATTTCATGTATTTCTGCTCTGATATTTATCATTTTCTTTTTGGTGCTGATTTTAGGGTTTGTTTGTTGTTCTTTTTCCAGTTTCCTTAGGTGTAAGGTTAAAGTGTTTATTTGAGGTATTTGTTTGTTTGTTTGTTTCTTTAGCTAGCCCTACATTGCTATGAATTTCCCTCTCAGGATTGCTTTTGCTGTGTCCTACACATTTTGGGTAATTGTATTTTCATTCTCATTTGTCTCAGGTACCTTTAGATTTCCTCCTTAATCTCCTTTTTGACTCATTCATTGTTTAGTAGCATATTGTTTAGGCTCCATGTGTTCGTGTGTTTTTCAGTTTTTTTCTTGTAATTGATTTCTAGTTTTATACTGTTGTGGACATAGAGGGTACTTGATATGATTTCAACTTTCTTAAATTTATTGAGGATTGTTTTGTGGTCTATCATGTGGTCTATCTTAGAAAATATTTTTTGTGGGTTTGAAAAGAATGTATATTTTGCGGCTTTGGGATGTTATTCTCTAAAAATATCAATTAAATCCTCCTGCTCTAGGGTGTCATTTAAGGCCACTGTATCTGTGTTGAGTTTCTGTCTGGAAGATCTGTCCATTGGTATTAGTGTTGTGTTAAAGTCCCCTACTATGATTGTGTTACTGTTGATGTCTGCCTTTATGTCACTCAATATTTGCTTCATGTATTTATATGCTCCTATATTGGGTGCACAAATGTTTACAAGAGTGATATCCTCTTGTTGGACTAATTCTTCTATAATTATGTAATATCTTTCTTTTTCTCTTGTTATAGTCTTTGTTTTAAAGTTTATTTAGTCTGATATAAGTACTGTAACCCCAGCTATTTTTTCATTTCCATTTGCATGAAATATCTTTTTCCATCCCTTTACTTTCAGTCTATGTGTATCTTTCCTACTGAGACAAGTCTCTTGTACACAATATATGCCTGAGTCTTGCTTTCTCATCCATTTGGCTACCCTATGTGTTTTGATTGGGGCATTTAGTCCATTTACATTTAAAGTGATCATTGATAAGTATATAGTCAATGCCATGTTATTACTCACAGCCTTTATTTTCTATTGTTAGTTTGTTTTGTCCTTTCTTCTGGTTAAAGAAATCTTTTTAGCATTTCTTGTAATGCCGGCTTGGTAGTAGCGTATTCCTTTAGCTTTTTCTTATCTAGAAAGTTCTTTATTTCTCCTTCAATTTTAAATGATAGCCTTGCTAGGTAGAGTACTCTTGTTTGTAGGCCCTTGTTTTTCATCACTTTGAGTATTTCCTGTCATTTTCTTCTGGCCTGCAAAGTTTCTATGGAGAAATCTGCTGATAGCCTTATTGGAGATCTCTTGTACGTAAGTTGTTGTCTTTCTCTTGCTGCTTTTAGGATTCTCTTTTTGTCTTTAGTCTTTGTCATTTTAATTATGCTATGTCTTAGTGTGGGCCTATTTGGGTTCATCTTGATTTGTACTGTTTGTGCTTCTTGGGTTTGTATATCTATTTTAGTGAAGTTTTCAGTCATTATATTTTTAAACAGGTTCTCAATCCCTTGCTCCCTCTCTTCTCCTTCTGGTACCCCTATGATCTGAATATTGTTATGCTTAATGTTATCCCAGAGGTCTCTCAGGCTGTCCTTATTTTTTCTAATTCTTTTCTCTCTTTGCTCTTCCATTTGGGTATTTTCTGCTACCTTGACTTCCAGATCACTGATTAAATTTTCTGCTTCATTCAACCTGTTGTTGATTCCTTCTAGTGTAGTCTTCATTTCAATTATTGTATTCTTCACTTCTGATTGGTCTTGTTTTATGGTTTTGATGTCTTTCTTTATGTTTTTTATCTCTTCATTGAAGTTTTAAGTAAGTTCCTTAAAGCATTCTTATAACCTGTTTTCTAAACTCTTGCTCTGATAGGTTAATTGTCTCCATTTCATTTAACTATTTCTGGTGGTTTCTTTTTTTTTTTTTTATTTGGGATATGTATTTCTGTTTTTTCATTCTGGTTTCTTCTCTGTGTTTGTGTCTTTGTAGTAGGTATATCTTTTATGACTCTTAGTATTTGCCTTATGTAGTAGGTGTCCTGTTTGGTCCAATGGTGCAATCTCTTCGATCTCCTATGTGTGTAATCTAGAATTTTCCCTTGAGTGTGTTGTGTGAGTTCTTCAGTTGTAGTTGAGTGGCATGCCCCTCACAGCACACTGTTAACTGTACAAGTGTAGTGGCAGAGTAACAATGAAATCTTCCTGGATTACTGCAGACAGCCACTTTTGCTGAAGTTTGCAAGAATGTTTTTCCTCATTTAGTAAGGTGGGGCTGAACACTCACTTACCTAGAGTGCTTTCATATTGATAGGGCAAGTCTCTAGGGGGCTTGTGTTCACTTTTGAAAAAGAAAAAGTCAATAAACAGACACACACACAAATACATTAAAAAAAAACAAATAATCAAAAATTTCCTGAGAACCTTAGAGTTTGCCACTTGTAGCACAGTGTTAGCTGATCTGGAGGTGGGGTTGGGGTGGCAGAGAAGCACTAGAAGTTTTCCAGGCAATCTTAGATAGCCAGTCCTGCAAAAGACCTACAGAAATTCTTCCCCTGCTAGTAGAGTGGGACTGATCACCCAGCCTCCCAATGTTCCTCTATGTAGGCAGAGCAACACCTCAGGATGTCTGTGCAAACTTTGAGAGAAAAGAAGTAAAAGAAGTATTAATAATAATAATAAGATTAACAAAATAATAAAGAAGTTAAAGATTAAAAAATAGAAGGAAACATAAAAATAGAAATATATAGAAAAATTTAGAAAATGAGAAAATTTTAAGAATAAATTTAAAGACATGAAATACAAATGAAGTAAAACATGAAAAAGAGTTAAAAATGAAAAGAGATAAAAGAAAAAGAAAAAATACAGGAAGGTGAAATTTTTTTAAGTGACTTTAAAAAAAGAAAGAACAAAAACAAAAAAATCTTTTCCTTTGTTTTCTTCCTTTGCCCTTACTTGCTGTGTACCTTGCAGTATGTTGCTTGAAGCACACTTTTAGTTTCACTGGAGGGGTAGTAGAGTGGCACTAACAGCTCTCTGGTAAGTTGTAGACAGCTGCTCCTGCAAAAGTCTACAAAAATGTGTTTCCACACTAGTTGGGTGGGGCCAAGCATTCAGCCAACCAGTGTTGGATTGGGAAAATCTTGTGTGCCTGATCACATTGTGAAAAAGAAAAAAAAGGAAAAGAGAAAAATAGAGAAAATGATACTACTAATAGAAATTAAGTTAAAATAATAAAAATATAGATATCTAAAATAGAAATTAAGAAAAATTAATGATAGGGAGTTCCCTGATGGTGTAGTGGCTTAAGGCTTCGGCGCTGGCACTGTCAGCGCTGCGGCCTGGGTTTGATTCCCAGTCAGGGAGCTACCCACATACCAAAAAGCAAAAAAAAAAAAAAAAAAAAAAAAAAAAAAAAAAAAAAAAAAAAAAAAAAAAAAAAAAAAAAAAAAAAAAAAAAAAAAAAAAAAAAAAAAAAAAAAAAAAAAAAAAAAAAAAAAAAAAAAAAAAAAAAAAAAAAAGGAAAGAAAAATTAATGATAAAAGAAAATTATGAAAAAGAAGAAAAAATGTAATTTTTTTGAAGAGCCCAGTGGTTTTTGTCAGTCTTACCTCTCTCTTGCTATGCAGGGAGAGGAGCAGAGGGAGCTGCAAAATAGCACTGACCTCTCCTCTGTGAGTCACAGACAACCTTTCCTTCTTCAGACTGAGAAAAGTAAGGAAAAAGCAAAAACAACAATAAAAACAAAAACAAAAGAACAAACAAAAAATATTAGAACAAGACTGTTCTCTCTGCAGCCCTGGGTATTTTACTGGGTGTTCAGAGCACAACTCTCGGTGATCTGGGTGAAATTTCAGGGTGTTTGTATATTTTTGGGGGGAGGGGGAGATTTTTTTTTTATTTTTAAGAAGTTTAGCAGCTTTTTTATCCTTGGCCAGCAGCTTGCCTTCAGTGCAGCTGGTAAAGTGAGGCTGGGTGCTTGGATGCCTAGAGTTTGCTGGGGGATGTAGTTTAAACTGTGGTTTTGGGATGTGTAGTGAGCATGCATGGATTTTGTTAGACCAGTGAGGTCTCAGAGTTGGTCTTTTTGGGGAGAATTTAATTAAGAAGAAAATGGCATCCTCCTGTGTGTCACACACGTGGCACGTTCTGCACTCAAACAATGGGATCCTTTGTCCCCCACTCCGAAAACCCACAGTTCAATCCTTCCTAGAATGACTCTGTTACCTCCAGTGATGCTGTGCCCCCACTGAACAACAGGTGAGCATGGCAAGCAGCCAAATCCCTCTGTGCACCCCACAGGAGAGCACCTGAACTTCTAGTTGGCCTCCTTCCCACTCACACAGACAGAATTCTAGATTATTTTAATTGCAAGATGTAACGAGTTTTCCTCTCTCCTACACTAGGCTCCTGGGCTGGAGGGGAGCCCTGCATGGACTCAGCACCCCCACTACCCTATGGGAGCCCCTGCACCAGAGGTTTCCCTCTCAGAGCTCCTTCACTATCCATAGGTTGGAGGACACCGCGATTCCCTACCAGTCTCAACTGGGCTTCCTTTGCTATATCTTCAGCTTTTGGGGTTCTCCTCAGTCAGTCCTCTGATGCTTCCCAAGGTTGACTGTTTCCCTTCTTATCTGCAATCATGCTCTGGTCTGGGAGGTTACAGATTCTGTGTCCCCCTAATCCACCATCTTCCAGTAATCCCACAAGTTCATTCTTAAATTCTTCTCTATATCCACTCACCAAGTGTTAGTTGGGCAATACTTCAATATACATAGATCTCTCAAATGAAAAATTATAATAACTTGCAAAAATTATGAGCAAGGAAATAGCAGAGGCAATTACAAATCATTACATAGAAAGCCAAAAACAGTTCAAGAAACAAGCTCTCTTTCTCTTTGCAACATATTACAGAAGCAATTTTACTTAACATGCATTATGTTCTCTGCAACTATGTGAGTCTCATTTCTATTTTAAAAACTTATCTAAGGATTTTCTATTTGGACATTTCTTCAAATCCTACTCTTTGTTAGTTTTTGCTTTTCTTCTTTTAATTTTGAATGTGTAAAACATTTACATTTTACAATATTCAAAAGGTATTCTTAGAGATGTCTTGCTCCCATTCCAAACCTGTTCACCCTATTACTCCTTCCTTAACTCTTTTCATTATTTTCTACTTTATTCTAGTGTCTGAAATGGTGATATCACAAGTGAACCTTTAAAGTGATAAAAACCCAAAACTTAATTGTAGAGGTCATTGTAAATCCTAAACTTTAAAATAAGAAAAGTTTATAATTTTACTGTAGAATTTTGGGTGTATTGAACAACTGTAGTCTTCTTGCTTTCCCATAATGTTAACTGGATTTTCTGCCACCCCTTCAATACCACAACTCATATACATTTCAAAAAAGGTACATTTTTTTACAACCAACAAACTGACCTTAAAATAAACCATGTTCCTTTTTCTGTAATTTTGAATTTCCCCCTTATCTCCTGATATTTTAGAAAACAATGTAGGCTCAGCATAAATTTTCACTTATCTACTTGCTCCTTAAAGTAAGTATATCTCTCTGCTATGTAGACTATTTTGGTTTCTTGCACCCTTAATAAACCACATAAATGAATCTTTTTCTCCAAGTAAAAACATTTCTAATTTGTGTTACTACTACAAAGTACAATCAGTAATGTAAAATTCCCAAATTAAGACTAATACAGCTGTTCTTATTTGTATATTTTAGAAACATTTTAACAGTCATGTAGGAACCAACTTTCAGAATAAAGGTTCTCCTAAGATCAGTTTAGAGTTCAAATGTCAGAAAGCAAACAAACTCCCACCTCTCACCTTGCTGTTCAAAGTTGGCATCTCTCCTGATTAAGATTGTTACAGACATCAGATATACTTGACTACACCTAATGTATTACTTTTCAATAAAAACAAAAATGTTTATCGTTTGTTTATATGGAATAAATAACAAGGTCAAAATACATGTTTCATTATTCAAAAGATGATTCAAGTGAGGCAAAGCTGGAGGTGAACCTGGGATGGATGGGTTGGATGGAAACCATGGATACTTTTAAATGATAGCAGAATAACATAAAAAGGAGTTAAACTTTGGTACAATAAAAAAATGACCTCAGGAAAAAATCACTAATCTGAAGAGCAATGGTAATAGCTTACTTTTGTAAGTCATTATACTACACTCAAAAGATAAGCCTATCAAGACAATAAGAATTGTAAACTAGCATATCAAGGCAAGCATGTCCCTGAACCAAGTTGTCCCAGGAGTCACTACTCCAATAAATAAGCTTTAATTTTCCATCTACAGCATATTTTAGACTTAACTGCACAACCAAAAATATGCCACAGATTGTTTCAAAGCTCTCTTTCTGAGAGCCCTCCACTCTACTTAGTATTTACTAGTAGATTTCTTCTTTCTCTAGGTAGTAACACTTCATTGACCTCTGCCATTATCACTTTTCTCTGTGAGACAGAAGGTTGGATAAGAGGCTAGAGCTAGATTATGAAATGGGTTGCCTGAAATATGAAGTTGAGACTTAATTACAGACATTCGTTAGCTCTTGAGCAACAACAACAAAATCAAGGGTTAAATGTTAGTCTGGCAGTGGTGTACAAGATAATTTTAATAGAAAAGAGCTTAAAATTGAGGGGCATGAAAGATAGCTTCAGTAATTACAAACAGTTCAGCATGGCTAAAATACAAATAGCATGGGAAATATAGGAGGTTATTATAAGTCGTTTATGTCTGAGGTAATGAAAGCCAGAACTAGAGAAGCAGCAATAGGAATGAAGAAGAATGGAGAGGACAATATCAAGACTTGGTATCAAATTGGATAAAGGTTAGCTATAACTGGAGTAAAATTGGGAAGGAATCAGATCCCTCCTCTCTTCATTTCCAGCTGCCTATAACTGTGTTGTTTTTCTTTATCTGTCATTTTAACTTTAGTGACTTCAAGTTTCGTATTTTCAGTGTCTTTCTGCTCTTATCTCTTGCCTTCATCAGTTTTAACAAAACCCTCCCTGACTCCTCCCATCTAATGAAGATGATAGTGTCTGATAAATTTGAGGTTTGACAGTCCAAAGGACTGTGCCATTTTAAAAGGAATCAAAGCCTGTTAGAGAAACTCTGCAGAGCAGATCTCAGGCATCAGCTAAGATGTGGATAAATAAATTATTGGTCCTAGAACTCTAAAGCCAAATAATCAAGTAGGATGAGCATCTTATACAAGAGGTGATAAAAGGAGACCAACAAAGATAACTTCATAAATTTCTCTCTTAAAAAGATCTAAAGAATAGTGATTATACTGCCAGAACCAGAGATATCATAACTTCTAAAACAAAAGGACTAAGGCCAGGGAGAAATACCTGTGAGCCCTAGAAATTAGGGCAACTTTATATTTCATTGAAGCCATAGATCTCTTATCCTACCTGCTCTTTTATTTTCTCTAAGATAAAAAACTAAATAAAAGAGGGAAAATATACCCTGATCATCATAGATTTACAGAATGAAATATTGGAAGTTAATTCAGAGATTACATAATGCAACCCTATTAAATCACAGATAAATAAAGAGATCATAAGGAGGAAGTGATTTATTCAAGATCACACAATCATACTTGAGGTATGGTCCAGGTCTTGTGCCTACCAGTTCTACAAATATTTTTTTAATTTATTTTTATTGTTAGACTTGTTGGGGTGACATCTGTTACCAAGAATTACATAGGTTTCAAACATACAATTTTACAGTGCATTGTCAACTTCTTATATAACAAGTTCACCACCTAATGTGACTTCTCTTTCCATTACCATATATTTAGCTTTCCTTCCCTCCTCTCCCACCCCCTCCCCTTCTCCCATCCCTTTCCCACTTGTCCCCAAATAAACATTAAACTATTGATTGTATCCATGGGTTATTTGTTTGTTTGTTCATTTTTTTCATTGTTACTTTCAGTTTTATATTCTGCATATGAGTGAAATCATACAGCTTTTTGTTTTTTCTCTCTGGCTTATTTCACTAAGCATTATGATCTCCAGGTCCATCCCAGTTCTATGAATTTTTTTTAATTCATTTTTATTGTTAGACTTATTGGGGTGACATCTGTTAGCAAGGATTACATAGGTTTCAGGCATACAATTCTACAGTGCATTGTCAACTTCATGTATAATAAGTTCACCACCTAATGTGGCTTCTCTTTCCATCACCTTATATTTAGCTTCCCCCCCTCCTCTCCCACCCCTCCCCTTTCTCCCCTATAAAACTGAAAGCAAAGAAAAAAAGAAATGAACAAACAAATAACCCATGGACACAATCAATAGTTTAAAGAATTTTTATCATGCTTATTTTCTTTCTCCATGCACAGATTCCCTCTAATTTTGATGACATCAATGAAATAATATATAAAATTGATTAGTTCAAATCAACCAATATTTAGAATGCATAGTGCTATGTACAGCATGAAATACAGAAAGAAAAAGACTTGGTTATTGCCCTTTAAGCCTAATGGGACTCAAATGGGAAAAATGAGGAAGTTTAAATTGAATAACAGAGATGACTATGACACAAAACAATAAATTAAACTTTTCGAAAAATGAACCGAGCCTGAAGTCAGACACAATGGAGCCACAAACACAAGAAAAAGCAACCTGGAGAACCATTTGAAGGCTAGGTGAACAGAAATCCTATAACCAAGAATATAAAGAAGCCAGAATGAGACTGGTAGGAGGGCTAGAGTTGTGATACAGGTCAACCCCATACCTGCATGTGGTGGTTGAGAATCAGGAGGGATATTTCAGCCATGGAGGTTCCCCACAGATAAGCAAGTGACCCAGCACCACTCTAGACTCCCCATCTTGAGCACCCATACCAAGAAGAGGAGCCCTCACAACATCTGGTTCTGAAAAACAGTTAGGAATTCTGACAATCCTGGTGAGACAGAAGGGTGCTGGAAATCCAGATGTCCTCTTAAATGGCCAGGACACAAACTCACTCACAGGCATTTATCCCAGGCTTTGGTGGAGGGATAGCCACTTGGGAGGCACAAGATACATACAGACAGAGACTGAGTTGTGTGGCTCCAGGGCAGTAATTAAAAGGAGGGTAGCCATTTTTACTCTGTAGAACCCTCTTTCCTTGAATTTGGTAGGTGGGCAGCATCTTTCTTGTGTTGAATCCTCCCACAACATGGCCAAATCTGAATCTGCATTGGCCTGGTAAACTCCTCTCTCTCTACCCTGATGACTCCCTAGACATCCAGCCCACCCAACTCACACAACACTGGAGGCACTTTCCACAACTAGTAGCTACCACCACACTGTGCACCCCAGGAGGTTCTTTCAGAAGCAAACAACTAGCCTCAACTTGCATTTTACCAGAGACAGTTTCATGGCCTGCAGCCAGTCATGGCACATACTAGTCTTTCTTGGGCAATTCTCCTGCATTAGCAGGCCCCAAGCAGGTGGCAGCTGTCTTCAGTGTGCTCTGAGACTTTAGACAGCAGCTCTAGGCTCAGTGCTGGCACCAAATCAGAATCTACATTAACCTGGTGAACACTATTTGCTTCAATCTGGAGACTTCCTGAGAATCTGCCTCATGCAACTCAAGTACCTCATGAGGCTCTATCAACAGCTGAGCCCTACAGGCAGCCAGCAGTCAGCATCATGCCTCAGGATGCCCTGGGATTTTTACTGAGCTACCACAGGCCCATTACTAGTGACAGCCATCCTCAGTTCACATTGTGGCCTTTCCCACATGCCTCCAGGACCAGTACAGCAGCAACCAAACACAGATTGCTTAGTAACTCCTACCAGGTGATCCTGTTTTGGACACAGGCAGTGGCTGACCTAGGCCTGACCAGGGCCCCACCTAAGAGAGCCCCAGATACAACATATCCAAAGACTGGATTTAGACAATGGTAGAGCACCACCCAATTAGACCCAGAATTAGCACACCAAACAGGTGATCTCAGCAGGCACCAGAGCTTACTGGGGCAAATCCCACTTTGTGAAGTAAGTCCCACACACAGCAGCCCATAAGCTGTGGACATAGTCAAACTTAACAACTAGTGAGCATGAGGGTCAATCACACCCACCAATGTGCCAATAGCAATCAAGGCTTAACTATAAAAGATGAGCACACACAACCCATACAAGGACCTGCTGGAGCACCTGGTGCAAGTGATCAATGAGACTGTGCCACTGTGCCCCAGAAGGTACCTACTACATAAGTCCACCCTGCCAAGACTGGCAGAAGTAGCAGATATACTTAATACATAGACAAACACTAAGAGGCAACCAAAAATGAACAAAAAAGAAATGTGTCCCAAATGAAAGAAGAGTAGAAAACTCTATAAAAGAAATTAAACAAAATAGAGAAAAGCAATCCTTCAGATACAGAGTTCAAACAATGATTATAAGGTTGCCAAAGGAACTTACTGAGAACTTCAACAAAAAGATAGGAAGCTTAAAAAAGTCATAGAAACCATTAAAAAGAACCAGTCATAAGGGTAGAACAAAATAACTGAAATGAAGAATGCACTAGAAGGAATCACCTGCAGACTAGGTGAAGCAGACAATCAAATCAGCCATTTAAAAGACTAGGTAACAGAGAACACCAAATTGAAACTGCCAAAATAAAGAATCGAAAAAAATGAGGATAGTTTAAGGGGCCTCTGGGACAACATCAAGTGTATTAACATTTGCAACACAGAGATTCCAGAAAGAAAAGAGAGAAGTCAAGGGTTTGAGGACCTATTTTTAAAAAATATAATGATGGAATACTTTCCTAACCTGGTGAAGGAAATAGATATACAAGTCCAAGAAGTGCAAAAAGTTTCAAACAAGATAAACACAAAGAAGCTCACACCAAGACACATCGTAAGTAAAATCACAAAGATTAAAGACAGAGAATCCTAAAAGCAGCAAGAAAAAGGCAAATAGTTACTTAAAATAGAGCTCCCATATGATTGTCACCTGATTTCTCAACAAAAACATTGCAGGCCACAAGAATCGGTAGGAAAATATTCAAAGCAATTAAAAACAATGACCTTTACTCCAGGTGCTCTGTAATCCACAGGCACCCAGCACGTGTGGATCCTACCGCCACAATTCCCAAATGGAAGGTCAGCTCAGCTGAGGGAGTGGTGGAGGAAGAGCCCAAGAGGAGGTAGGTGAGGTTAGTTAAAACTACTCCTGCAAAAGTGGAAATGAAGCCATAAAAGGGTGTCAGGAAATAATAAACCTGCAGACCAAAAATGTGCAAAAAGAGAGAAAAGAAGAGCAAAGGGAAAACAGGCCAAAGTGGCTAACCTAGAAACTAAATATTTACCTGCAGAAAACAGAGAAAGTAAGAATGAGGAGAGTACAGCCTCTGAAGAAGGAGGAGAGAAAGAAGCCAAGCCTGATAAATATTATATACAATGTCCTATCAGTGATCCCTGTCTCCCTTCTTGTGCAATCCAGAGGAATATTTTTGTCAACTATTTTGTAAATGAAAGTTTTTTAGGAGCTCTAGAAACATTTTGTAAAATAAAGGGAATTCCACTTCATCTCAGTTTTTATATGTAAATGCTTTTCCTAAGAGGTAAAATCATGTACTGGTTGTTTATTTTTTGGAGCAACCAGAAAATCATGAGATATTGAATATGAGAGGTTTTGATTGTCTTGGGTTTTAGCTTAACATGTTATAGGTGAAGGTAGTTTTTACATCCTGTAATACAAAGTATTATAAATGGTAATTTAGAATCAATTGTGCATTTAATATGTCTTGAACATTTTAAATTCTATTTTCATGTTTTTGGTAAAAAAAAAAATCATAGAACACCATCGAACTAAAATAACTGACAGAAAGAAAAAGTAAAGAAACAAATGAGATGCAGAGCTACCAGAAAACTAAATATAAAATGGTTATAAGAAATCTTTTTACATAAATCATCATCCTAAATATAAATGGACTAAACACACCAATAAAAAGACACAGAGTAGCAGATTAGATTGAAAACAAAACCCAACCATATGCTGCCTCCAAGAGGTCAGCCACAAGGACAAATACAGACTCAAAGTGAAAGGGTGGAAAATGACACTCCAAGCAAAGAAAAGCAGGTGTAGTCATACTAATACCTGGCAAAACAGACTTCAGGATAAAAATGTTAATAGAAGACAAAGATGAACATTTCATAGTGATAAAAGAAATGATACAAGAAAAAGACATGACACTTATTAATATATAGGCACATGAAATATTTTCCAAGAAAGACTACATGTTGGGCCACAAAACAAGCCTTAATAAATTTAGGAAGACTGAAATTATATCAAGCCTTTTCTCTGAGCATAATGGTATAAAGCTACAAACCATTTACAAGAAAAAAAACTGAAAAACACACAAACACATGGAGGCTAAATAAAATGCTACTAAATAATGAATAGGTTAACAATGAGATCAAGCAAGAAATGAAGATACCTTGAAACAAATGAAAGTGAAAACACAATGATGAAACATCTTTGGGACAGTAAAAGCAGTCCTAAGAAGGAAATTCATAGCAATACAGGCTCACATCAAAAAACAAGAAAAATCTCAAATAAGTCTAACATTATACTTTAAAAAAAACAAAACCAAAAAAAAGAAAACAAAACCCAAACTGAGTAGAAGGAAGGAAATGATAAAGATCAGAGCTGAAATATATGAAATAAAGTCTAAAAAATAATCATGCTGTTTCTTTGAAAAGATTTTTTTTAAATGATGAAAATTTAACCAGACTCATCAAGGAAAATGAGAAGACTCAAATAAAATGAGAAAAGAAATAGAGGAGTTCCCTGGTGGTGTAGTGGCTAGGCTTCGGCACTGTCAATGTTGCGGCCTGGGTTCGATTTCCAGCCAGGGAACTACCCACATTAAAAAGAAGAAGAAGAAAAGAAAAGAAATGGAAGTGAGAACTAATTCCACAGAAATAAAAAGGATTATGAGAAAATACTGTGAGCAATTATATTCCCACAAATGGTATGGTCTGGAAGAAATGGATTAATTCCTAGAAACATAACTCTTCAAAGACCAAGTCAAGAAGAAACAGAAAATCTGAACAAATAGATTACTAGAAACAAAATTAATCATTAATCCAAAAACTCCCAACATAAGAAGTCTTGGGCTGAATAGCCTCACAGGTAAGTTTTACCAAACATTTAGAGAATTAACACCCATCATTCTCAAACTATGTTTAAAAATTCAAGAGGAGGGAAAGATCTCAAGCCTATTTTACAAGGCCACTATTAACCTAATGAAAACCAATCAAGGACATTACAAAAAAATTATAAGCCAATATCCTTGATGAACATAGACGCAAAAATCCTTAACAAAATATTAGCAAACCAAATTCAGCAAAACATAAAAAATACCATACACTATAATCAAGGTGGATTTATTCCTCGGATGAAAGATGGGTTCAATATCAGCAAATCATATATGTGATACACCACAGAAACAAAATGAAAAATAAAAATTATATAGTCATATCAATAGATGCAGAAAAAACATTTCACAAAATCCATCATTGATTTATGATAAAAACTCTTAGCAAAGAGGAAATAGAGAAAACTTACGTCAATATAATGAAGGCCATATTTGACCAATCCACAGCTAACATCATACTCAATGGGGAAAAGCTAAAAGCTTTCTCCTTAATGTCAGGAAGAAGATAAGGATGCTCACTTTCACTACTTTTATTAAACATAGTATTGGAAATCCTGGCCATAGTAATCAGACAAGAAAAAGAAATAAAAGGCATACAAATTAGAAAGGAAGAACTAAAACTGTCATTATTTGCAGATGACATAATACTATATGTAGAAAACACTGAAGATTTCACCAAAAAAATAAATTTAAAAAAAGGAAACTATTAGAACTGATAAATGAATTCAGTAAAGTTTTGGGAAACAAACTTAATATTCAGAAATTGGTTGTATTTTTATATAAGATAATGAACTATCAGAAAAATAAATTAAGGAAAACAATCTTATTTACAGTTGCATCCAAAATAAAAAAATGAAAGATCTAGGATTAAATTTGGCCAAAGAGGTAAAAGACCTGTACTTGGAAAACTATAAAACACTTAAGTAAGAAATGGAAGAAGGTACAAATAAATGAAAGCATATACCATGCTCATACAAATATAGGAAGAATTAACATTATTAAAAAGTCCATACTACCCAAAGCAATCTATAGACTCAATTCAATCCCTATCAAAACACCAATGGCATTTTTTACAAAACTAGAACAAATACAATCCTAAATTTTATATAGAATCACCAAAGACCCTGAAAAACCACAGCAATCTTGAAAAGGAAGAAGAAAATTGGAGGTCTCATGATGCCTGACGTCAAACAATATTACAAGGCTATAGTAATCAAAACAACATGGTATTGGCATAAAAACACATAGATCAGTGAAACAGAATAGAGATCCCAGAAATAAACCCACCCCATATCGTCATTTAATACTTATATAAGACAAAGGAGGCAGGAATACACCATGTGGTAAAGATAGTCTATTCAATAAATTGTATTGGGAAAACTGGACAGATACATGCCATAAAAATGAAGCTTGACCACCTTTTCACACCAAAAATTTAATTATAAGACCCAAAACCATAAAACTTCCAGAATAAAAAATTTTCAGTAAACTCTCTTGACATTGCTTTTACTATTATTTTTTCTGATCTATCTCCTCAGGCAAGGGTAACAAAAAATAAATAAATAAATGGAGCTACATAAAACTAAAGTTTTTGCATGGCAAAGAAAACCACCACTAACAACAACAAGAAAATATTATACGGAATAGGAGAAGGTATTCACCAGTGATACATCTGATAAGGGATTAATATCCAAAACATATAAAGAACTCATGCAAGTCAACACCAAAAACAGCAAACAATCCCATTTTTAAAATAGGCAGAGTACCTGAATAAACATTTATTCAAAGAGGATATACAGATGGTCAACAGACATGAAAAGGAGTTCAATGTCACTAATCAGAGAATTGGAAATTAGAAACACAATGAAATTTTACCTCACACCTGTCAGAATGGCCATCATCAATAAATCAACAAATAACAAGTGTTGGAGAGGTTGTAAAGATAAGAGAACCCTTGTGAACTGTTGTTGAAATTGTAAATTGTGTAGCCGCTGTCAGGTTTTTTTTAAAAAAAACTAAACTGAACTACCTGATGATGCAGCAATTCCACTTCTCAGTAATTATCCAATGAAATTGAAAACACTAATTTGAAAAGATATATGCAGTTCTACATTCATTGCAGCATTATCAATCATAGCCAAGATATGAAAGCAGCCTACATGTCCATTAATAGTCAATTGGATAAAATATGGTACATTTATACCATAAAACATTACTCAGCCATGAAAAAGAATGTAATTTTAACATTTACAACAAAATAGATGGATCTACAGGGTATTATGCTAAGTGAAATATATCAGACCAAGAAAGACAATTGCCATATCATCTCATTTATATATGGAATTTAATGAACAAAATAAATGAACAAACAAAACACAAACAGACACATAAATACAGAGACCAAACTGATGCTTACCAGAGGATAGTGGAGTTAAGGAGCTGTGTGAAAAGGATGAAAGCATTAAGAAATACAAATTGGTAATTACAAAATAGTCATGAGGATGTAAAGTACAGCATAAAGAAAGTAGTCAATAATATTGCGACAGCTATGTATATTGCCAGGTGGGTACTAGACTAATTGGGAAAAAAATCACTGAATAAATTACATAAATGTCTAGCCACTATGCTGTATACCTAAAACTAATATATATTTAATGTCAACTGTAATTAAAAAATAAAGTATTTCTTTATTTTAATTTTTTATTATTAAATTTATTAGGGTGACATTGGTTAGTAAAATTACATAGGCTCCAGATATACAATTCTCCAATACATCTATGTGTTGCATGGTGTGCTCTCCACCCAAATTCAGTGCTCCTTCCATTACCATATATTTGACTCTCCGTCCTTTATCCCCCAACCCTTCCTCCCTGACCTTTCAGTAACCATTAAACTATTGTTTGTGTCCATAAGTTTTTGTTTCTTTGTGCTTTCAGTTCTATCTCCCACATATGAGTGAAGTCATATAGTTCTTAATATTTTTGTCTGACTTAATTTAGCTTAGCATGATGATCTCAGGTCCATTCATGTTGTCACAAATGGCAGTATTTTATCTTTTCTTATGGCTGAGTAATACTCTGTTGTGTATTCATACCACATATTCTTTATTTAATCATCTATCAAAGGACAGTTTAGTTGTTTCCACATCTTGGCCACTGTGAACGATGCTGCGATGAACATCCAGGTACATATATCTTTGCAGATTAAAGTTTTCAAATTTTTTTGGTCACATCCCCAGAAAAGGGATTGCTGAATCATATGGTAACTCTATTTTTCATTTTTCTAGGACCCTCCATACTGTCTTCTATAGTGGCTATACCCATTTACATTCCCACAAGGAGTGTATAAGGAGGATTTTTCTCCATAGCCTCTCCAACACTTATTATTTGCCTTATTGCTGATAGCCATTCTAGCAGGTATGAAGTGGTATTTCATTTTGCTTTTGATTTGCATTTCCCTTATAACTAGTGAAGTTGAGCACTTACTCATATATCTGTCAGCAATTTCCATGTCCTCTTGGGAGAATTATCTATGCAGGTCCTCTGCCAATTTTTTAATTGGTTTGTTTGTTTTGTTGTTGTTGAGTTGTATGAATTATTTATATATTTTGGTTATCCACCCATTATCAGAGGTATTGTTTACAAGTATTTTCTCCCATTTGGTTGGTTGCCTCTTTATTTACTGATGGTTTCTTTTGCACTGCAGAAGTTTTTTGCTTTTACTTTCCCTGCCTTTGAGTCAAATTTATAAAATCCTCCCTGAATCCAAGGTTCATAAGTTTATTACCAATGTTTTCTTCTATGCAGTTTATTGTATCAGGCCTTATGTGGAGGATTTTTTAATCCATTTTGAGTTAATTTTAGTATATGGTGACAGATCACAGTCCAAATTCATTCTTTTGCACGTAGCTTTTCAATTTCTCCAGCACAATTTACTGAAGAGGCTTCCTTTTCTCCATTGTATATTATTCACTCCTTTGTCAAAAATTATCTGTCCAGATTGTATGGGTTTATTTTTTTTTATTCTATTCTATTGGTCTGTGTGTCTCCTTTTCTTTTTCTTTTTTTTTTTTTTTTTTTTTTTTTTTTTTTTTTTTTTGTTTTTTTTTTTTTTTTTTTTTTTTTTTTTTTTTTTGTGAGCTTTAGTTTTGTTTCTGGTTTTTTTTTTTTAATTCATTTTTATTGTTAGACTTATTGGGGTGACATCTGTTAGCAAGGATTACATAGGTTTCAGGCATACAATTCTACAGTGCATTGTCAACTTGATGTATAATAAGTTCACCACCTAATGTGACTTCTCTTTCCATCACCATATGCTGTTTCGATTATTGATGCTTTTTAATACAAATTGAAGTCAGGAAGTGTGATGCCTCCCGCCTTGTTTTTTGTGTGCAATTCTTTGACAATTCAGGGTCTTTTGTGATTCCATACAAATCTGATGATTTTTTTTATCCATTTCTTGAAAAATGTCTTTGGGATTTTGATAGGAATTGTGTTACATCTATATATTGATTTGAGTAATATGGCCATTTTAACTATGTTGATTCTTCCAGTTGATGAACACAGAATATCTTTCCATTTCTTTGTGTATTCTTCAGTTTCTTTTAATAATGTCATACAGTGTTCAACATATAAGTCCTTCATATTTTTGTTAAGTTTATTTTTACATATTTTATTATTTTTGTTGCTATTGCAGAAGGTATTGTTTTTTTTCTTCTGAAGTTTCATTGTTAATATGTACAAATACAATGGATTGTTGTACATTGATTTTGTATCCTGAAACTTTACTGTATTGATTTATTGTTTCTATTAGTTTTTAGGTGGAGTCTTTAGGTTTTTCTATATAAAGGATCGTGTAATCTGCAAAAAGTGATAGTTTAACTTCTTCACTCCCAATTTGGATCCCTTTCATTTTTTTCTTTTCCCTGATTGCTCTGGTTAGAACATCTAGTACTATTTTGAGTGACAGTGATAACAGGAAACATTTTATCTTGTTTCAGAATTTAAAAGCAAAGTTTACCATTTTTCACCATTCAGTATAATATTAGCTGATGGTTTGTCATATATGGCCTTTATTATGTTGAGGTAGTTTCCTGTTATAGCCATTTTATTAAATACTTTGATCATAAATAGATATTGTGTTGTCAAATACTATTTTTGCATCATTTTATATAATCATGCAGTTTTTATCTTTTATTTTGAATGTGGTGTATCACATTAATCAATTTGCATATGTTGAGCCATCCTTGTGTCCATGTAGTGAATCCCACTTGATCATGATGTATAATCATTTTAATGCATTGTTGTATTTTATACAGTAGTATTTTGTTTAGGATTTTTGCATCTGTGTTCATAAAAGACATTGATCTATAGTTTGTGTGTGTGTGAGTGTGTGTGTGTGTGTGTGTGTGTTATTATTACCAGGCTTTAATATCAGGGTAATGTTGGCCTGGTAAAATGACTTGGGAAGTATGGTCTCTTCCACATTTTGGAAAGTTTGAGGACAGGTGTTAATTCCTCTTTGAATATTTGGTAAAATACACGTGAAACTGTCTGATCCTGAACTTTTACTTTTGGGAAGGGTTTGGATGATTGTTTCAACTTCTTTACTGTCAATTGGTCTATGTAGATTATTTATTTCTTTTGGTTCAGTCTAGGTAGGCTATATGTTTCTATAAATTTGTCTATTTCTTCTAGGTTGTTGAATTTGGTGACATCTAGACTTTTGTAGTATTCTCATATGATTTTTTTTTTTGTATTTCTGTGGTATTAGTCATAATTTCTCCTTTTTCATTTATTATTTTGGTTATTTGTGTTATTTCTTTTTTTACCTTCGTCAACCTAGTCAGGAGTTTGTCAATTTTATTAATTTATTTGAAGAACCAGTTATTTTTTGCATTAATATTTTCTATTGTTTTATATCTCTATTTTATTTAACTCTGTTCTAATTTTTTTAATTCATTTTTATTGTTAGACTTATTGGGGTGACATCTGTTAGCAAGGATTACATAGGTTTCAGGCATACAATTCTACAGTGCATTGTCAACTTGATGTATAATAAGTTCACCACCTAATGTGACTTCTCTTTCCATCACCTTATATTTAGCTTCTCCCCCACCCCCTCCCCTTTCTCCCCTCCCTATCCTACTCATCCCCAAATAAACATTAAACTATTGATTGTGTCCATGGGTTATTTGTTTGTTCATTTCTTTTTTCTTTGCTTTCAGTTTTATATTCCGCATATGAGTGAAGTCATACAGTTCTTTGTTTTCTCTGTCTGGCTTATTTCACTAAGCATGATGATCTCCAGGTCCATCCATTTTGTTGCAAATGGCAATCTTTCATCTTTTCTTATAGCTGAATAATATTCCATTGTGTATATGTACCACAGCTTCTTTATTCAGTCATCTGTCACAGGGCACTTTGGTTGTTTCCATGTTTTGGCCACTGTGAACAGCGCTGCAATGAACATTGTGGTACATAAGTCTTTGTGGACAAAGGTTTTCAATTATTTTGGGTAGATCTCCAGAAGGGGGATTGCTGGGTCTAATTTTTATTATTTCCTTTCATCTGCTGACTTTGCGTTTCATTTGTTTCTTTTTTATTTTCTAGTTCTTTAAGATGTAGTGTTAGGTTTGTTTGAAATTTTTTTTATTTCTTGAGGTAGACCTGTAATGGTATAAATTTCCCTCTTATCAGTGCTTTCACTTCATCCCAATAATTTTGACATGGTATGTTTTTATTCTCATTTGTTTTTATTTATTTTTTTATCTCTTTATTATTTCTTATTTTACCCAGTCATTTTTTAATAACTTGTTAAATATTTATGTACATGTTGTTCTTCCTGCTTCTTTTTTGCAATTGATCTTCAATTTCAAATGTTTGTGGTCAGAGAATACACTTGGTACGATTTCAGTCTCCTTAAATTTGCTAAGACTAGTTTTGTGTCTCAGCATATGGTCTATCCTTGAGAATATTCCATTTGCACTAGGAAAAAATGTATGGTCTTGTGTTGTATGATGAACTGCCCAATAAATGTCAATTATTTCCAATACCGTAATGGATTATTTAAAGCTGATGTTTTCTTTTTGATTTTCTGTTTGGAAGATCTGCCCATGGCTGTCAAGGGAGTGTTTAGGTCCCCTACTACACGTGTGTTTATGTCAGTTTCTTTCATTAATTATCTTAGTGGTTGCTTTGTAAATCTTTGTGTTTCCTGATTGGGGACATATATATTAATAAGTGTCATTTATTCTTGTTGTATTGGCCCCTTTATCATTTTGAAATGCCCATCTTTGTCTCCTGTTTTTATTTTTTATTCCAGAAGTTTGTTTCATCATATATAAATGTGGCTACACTTGCTTTACTTCAGATGCCATTTGTTTGGAGTGTTGTTTTCCACCCTTTCACTGGGAGTCTGTATTTGTCCTTGTGGCTAAGGTGTGTCTCTTGGAGGCAGCATATAATTGAGTTTTGTTTCTTAATCCAGTTTGCTACTATGTATCTTTTTATTGGTGAGTTCAGTTCATTTACACTTAAGGTATTATTTTTATATGGCCATTTTATCTTTTGTTTTCTGGTAGTTCAGTGTCCCAATTGTTTTTTGTTTGTTTGTTTTACTTTTTTTCTTACTTTCAGTTATTTTAACTTAATGTTGTTCTATGATTTTTTTTCTCCTGTTTTTTCTTTTTTCATGTTATGTTTCTCAGTACTGAAATTTTTTTTGAGTGGTTACTATTAAGTGTATGTAAAATAAAGTTTCTATAAACAGTAGGTATTTCACTTAAAAATGCTTCTTATCATCATTTCCCTTTGGAAATTCAGACCTATATTTTTTCCCCACCCCCTTTTTGTTGTTGTTGTCACCAGTTATCTTTATTTATTTTGACATTTGGTTTCAGGTTCGATATCTTTCTTCACTATGCCCTGTAATCCAGGTCTTTTGTTAAGGAATTCCCTTAGCTTCTGTATATCTAAAAATGTTTTTATTCCTCTTTCATATCTGAAGGGTAAGTTTGGTAGATAAATTATTCTTGAATGGTAATTTTTCTCTTTCAGTAGTTTGAATATTTTACTCTACTTCCTTCTGACTTGTAGAGTTTCTGCTGAGAAGTCTGATGATAATCTGATAGGCTTTCCTTTATAGATTACAGTCTTCTTTTTTCCTGGCTGACTTGAGAATTCTTTCTTTGTCATTAATTTTGACAGCTTCAATATAGTGCGCCTTGGAGTAGGCCTATTGGAATTGAGGTAATTGGGTATCCTGTTTGCCAGCTGAATCTGAGGGTTTTTTCCAACGTGGAAAAAAACTAGACACTCAGCTTAGAAATTCTTGTCAGCTATTTATTTAAATACACTCTCTGTTCCCTTCCAATTTTCTTTTCCTTCTTGTAAACCCATTATTCTTATGTTAATTTTTTTTCTGGTGAAGACAGGTAGTTCTTGTAAAGTTCTCGCATTTCTTTTAATTCCCATGTCTCTTCTTTCATTTGTGTCATTTCCATATTTCTGTCTTTGATATGACTAATTCTTTTCTCCATCTGGTCACCCCTGCTTCCTCTGCTAGCCATTTTATTTTTCACCTCTTTTATTGCATTGTTTATCTCCAGAATTTCTATTTGGTTCTTCTTTAAAATTTTAATTTCTTTGTTAAAATATTCCTTTTGTTCACGGATTTCTTTTCTGAGTTCATGAAACTGCCTCTCTGTGCTTTCTTTGATCTTTTTAAGTCTTTTCAAAACTGCAGTCTTAAATTCTGTGTTATTTAAATAATACGTTTTCATATATTTAACTTTCTCTTCTGGAAATTTTTCATTTTCTTTCTGAGCAGCTTTGTTCACTTGGGTATTCATAGCCATTGACATGTATTTCTTCCTGGGAATCTAAGAATTTTCCCTTGGTATATATGAAGAGGTCTTTCATTCACTTCCCAGTAGGTGTCACTGGAGCTCTTGGGCTGCAGCAGGTTATTTATTCTTGATTTTTTGGTCTTCTCATGGTGGGAGATTTTCTGGGACGTGGGCTTCTTTTGTTTGACTCATCGCCTTGGTCTCAGTGTGCCTCTTCTTTGGGAAGATTGGTGGGTGATTGGGCCCTGTGCCTCTGAAATCCCAGTGCAGGCAGAAACTGCCACACTGTGTGTAATGGCTTCCCTGGACCCCTCTGCCAGTTTCAGAGGTAAGGATGGTTGTGAAGTTTATGGGGTGAGGCCCAGGTTTCTTTGTGGATCAGGGTAATGGCAATTTCCAGACAGAAGTTGACTAGCCCCTACAGCTGTCAGCACTAGGTAGAGGTTGGGGAAGGAAACTCTGGGAGGGTGGGCAAGAGGAATCAGCCTCTGTATCTATGATTTCTGCCTGGCAGTGAAAGCATTGCAAGAGTGCCACCTCTTTGTGCCCTGAAGTTGCAGTTGTGGGTATTGGGCTCAGCTGCAACACAAGCCTGTCTCTCCATCAGGAATGCACAAGGCAAGGGAAGGCACATATGTTGCCATATCAACCTTTCTCTTTCTGTTGGCCCACACTTCATCAAGGATTGTGATGTGCTGTGGCCTGTTTTTGTGCCTGTTGGTGCCTCAGTTCTTAATTCTTCCAGAGCTATTGTTACTGTGGTCCGGCCCATGCTCCTTGACTGCCACGTCACTTTCCATCTTTCTGGGCTCAGGATCGTATCCCATGGCCCTGTCTTTGAACTTTTCCCTTCTGTTCTCACTCACTCACCCCTTTTCTTCAACCTTTAGGTGTTTCCTAGTGGTGAGTGGGTCTCTCAGCTGAGTTTATGAGTTGCTAAGAGATTCCTTTGTAGGATTACATGAATAGTTGTTCAATTTGTTGTATTTTCTAGGAGAGGTTTCAAGAATCTTCTCTCATGCCCCCATCTTAATGATGTCTCTATTATAAATAATTTTTAAAAAAGAAAAATACAAACAAAATCCTACAGAACTTCAAAGCTTCAAATGAGAGAAATATTAAATTAAATTAGGTAGAGAAGATCAGGAATGGCTTTTTGTTTGACTGGAAACTAACAAAAAAAGAGGCACTACTACTATCTTCGCTTAATAGAAGACACAAGCCTGAGGACTACTTAAGTCACTTGTAGATCACCAGCTCTACCTGAACCACACTTAGAAAGCACAACAGTCATTCTCATTCATAAATAGTTCTAGTGCAACAACAATAAAGAGTATAGTATAGGAATTGGGGCATTATATTCTTAGATGTTTTCTGGGCCCCCTTATTTACCTTGTTCAGTGGAGCCTGACCATGTTACAAGTTCAATGGAGGTGAAGGGCTGATAAAAAAAAAAGAATATATAGATATATATACACATACACACATATGTATACCATATTTTGCCACATATAATATGCTCCCATGTGTATGCACACCCACATTTTTGGCCCAAACTTTCAGGGCACAAATCTTTCATTTTAATTTTTTATTCATATTTTATTTGTTTATATTTAGCTTCTTTTCTGTATTATAAAACATTTTAGGCTCTTGAGCCATTTGCCTGCTTGAGCCCACTCCTGTCCCTTAAAGGTATTCTTTCCCCATGCCATTTGAGGCTCTTGAGCCATTTCCTTGCTCAAGCCCACTCCTACCTCTTTGGAGTGTACTTTCTACTTCTAATAAACTCTCTCTTTGTTTCCTCTTATTTTCCAAACAGCCTCTTTGTTTCACATTTTAAAAATCTTAGCATTTGGGAGTTCTCTGATGGTGTAGTGGCTTAAGGCTTCGGTGCTGGTGCTGTCAGTGCTGTGGCCTGGGCTCAATTCCCAGCCAGGGAGCTACCCACATACCAAAAAGCAAAAAAAAAAAAATTAACATTTATTTTTAGCATGTTATAATACAAGAAATTTAATGTAACAAATAATTTTTAAAAAGAACAGATACAAGGTACAAGAAATTTTATGTATAAAATTTTTATATATAATAAAGACTGAGAGATGTAACAAAATGGGGGCATGAAAGTGACCTCTGAAAAATTCCTCTGGAGATTACAACTAATAAAACACCTGTATTTCCACCAAAGACCCTGTATACAATGCACAATCACAGCTAAGAAACCCACTCATCGAATTAAGGTACCTGTAGGCAGGTAAAGGATTAAACAAAGGAGAAATAAAAAGAAAAGTGAGGATGTGGCCATGCTCGTGTCCCCACTTGGAACTCTACCACTGGGGAAGAGAGAAAGAAGAATGCAGCAAGAGACCACTCTGGGCCTCACTTGGTCTATGGGACAGAGGAAAGGAGGCCTACAGGTGGGGCATGAGATGACTCAACTATCTCACTTTGGTCCCAGGAGGTGTAGATCGATCCACAAAATACAATGGCCAAACTTCACTCTGGTTCCCCAAGGAGGGGATGTGACTGGGTGGTGAGGAGCCACTGCATGAACACTTCTGCCAGAATGGAGGAGAGAGGGGGCTGTGCGCATATGTTTCTCAGCTCACAACCAGGACAATCTGAAAGACTGATCCCAAGGTTCAGGGTAGAACCTGCATGTGGGGCAAATCGAGAACAGAAAGGCACAATCGTGCTCAAACTCCTTGCACAAGCCCTGGAGTCACAGGAAGAAAACAAAGCCACAAACACCATTCCTTCACAGACATCTGCCTACCCACTATCAGCAGTGAACACCAAAGAAAGTACAGCTGGGAGAGCCCAGAGAGGCTGCAAAAATGAAACACCAGAGAATTAAAAAGATGGGGACAGATGATCCATCAGAAACTGAGCTCAAAACAATGACTATAAAAATGCTTAAGAACTTGAATGATAATTTCAACAGACAGATAGCAAGCTTTAAAGAAGACTTACAAACCATTATAAAGGATCAGAGAGAGATAATGACTACATTAACTGAAATGAACAGAATAAAAGTCACCAAAGTAGATAAAATAGAAGTGTAAAGCAGTGATTTCCAGAGAAAGCCAGCAGAGCAGATAGATATAAGAACCCAGAAAAATGAGGATGGATTGACATTGCTCTGGGACAATTTTAAGCAGAAGAATATGAGAATCATAGGTCTACTAGAAGGGACAGAGGAAAAGGAAAGGATCAAGCAATTATTTGAAGAAAAAATGACTGAAAATTTTCCTAACTTAGTGAAGGAAAGAGACATACAAGCACAGGATGCACAGAGAATCCCAAACAAGATGATCCCAAACAAAAACACACCAAGACACATAATAATTAAAATGGCAAAAATTAAAGAAAAAGAGAAATTTTTTAAAATAGCAAGAGAAATGCAAGTAGTAACTTATAAAGAAACACCCATTTGATTCTTAACTGATTTCTCACCAGAAATTTTACAGGGCAGAAGGGATTGGCAGAAAATATTAAACATGATGAAAACCAAGGATCTACAACCAGGAATAATGATCCAGCAAAGCTAGTATTCAAAATTGAACAATAGATAAAGAGCTTCTCAGATAAGGAAAAGTTAAAGGACTACATCACCACCAAACCAGTACTACAAAGAATATGAGAAGAACTTCTTTAAAATGGGAGGAGGGATGGGAGAGTGGGTAAAATAAGAGATAAAGATGGAGAAATTTAGTTTGATTATTAACATAAAATCAAAAGCAACAAAGAAAAAAACCTCATGGACACAGTCAATAATTTAGTAGTTACCTGAGGGTAGGAGGGGAGGTGCGGGGGAGGAGAAGGTACAGGGACACAAGTATAAGGTGATGGAAAGAGAACTTACTCTAGGTGATCAACATATAATACAAAACATAGAAGATGTAATGTAGAACTGTACACGTGGAACCCATGTAATTTTTACTAATCAATGTCACCCCAATAAATTTTTAAAAATAGCTTTTTTAAAAACCTGATTATCATATTATAGGGTATTATTTTGCATATAGATATGTTACTGATATTGATTTCTAGAATGAGTTTTAACTCATAAGCATAAATAAAATAATTAAAAACATTTATATAGTTACAGAATTACTTGTATAATGTGCATCCTTATTTTTCCCTCACAAATCTGGGCAAAAATGTACACATTTCACATGGCAAAATATGAGATATATAGATAGATATATAGATAGATACATAGATAGATATACACTGTCCAGAAAATATCCAGCCATTAATGCCTTTATTTTTCATATTACATGGCTAGATACCTTCTGAATAGCATATAAAAGGTTGGACAGTTAATTTTGTGAACTCATCCTAGGAAAAATGCTACATACCTCATTGCTGAATATCATGATGGTCACATTCAAAGTATTCCCCTTGGGAAGCTATGCACCGATGGCAGCACCTAGTCCACCCTTCAAAGTAGTTTTGGAACTTTTTCTAGAATGGCCATTAGAGGAGTTGTCATGCCCAAAATCTGACAATTAAGTTCAGAAACTTGCCACCATGTGCTTACATTGACAGCACTGTACAAACAACTTGGTAAAGTATCATAACCTTGGAAAGTTGGGCACAATGACTGCTCTGCTGCTATTCCAGAAAAAGAATTTCAAAATTGCTTTGAAGGGTGAACTAGGTGCTGGCATTGGTGCATAGCTTCCCAAGGGGAGTACTTGAAGATGACCATAGTGGTATTCAGCAATGAAGTATGTAGCATTTTTTCTAAGATGAGTTCACAAAATTAATTGTCCAACCTCAAATACATATGTGTGTGTATGTATGTATGTATATATCCAGATAAAATATCTGATTAACTCCTGAATTAAATAATTGAAATCAAAAGTCATATATCTACACTTTTATTTTATCACTTCATATTTACCCACCAAATCACCCATATAAGAATGGTAGAATTCTACTGAAGCTGATGTCAGAGATAAGAGTCCTCAAACTAAGGAGCAACACAATCGAAGTGTGAGAGGGACCTCTGAAAAACTTTTCTGGAGATTACATCTAATAAAAAATATATAAATCAATTAAAGACTTTCCACACAATGTGCAATCAGAGCTAAGAACTCAGTTCGTCATACTAAGGAGGTGCAGACCAGTCCAGAAGACACAGCAGCCTGACTTCACATGGTTTTGAGAAGAGCGGGAGAGAGGGGCAGTGAGGAGTCACAGTACAACCACTTACTGGGAAGGAGAAGGAGAGATGGGACTGTGCATGCAGTTTATTGGCCCCAAATCAGCATGGTCTGAAAGACCAGCATACAGGATAGCTAACCCCATGGCTCAGGGCAGAATTTGTGGGGCAAACCAAAAACAGAAAGGCATAATTACACCCAAATTACCTGTATAACCCAGGC
The DNA here is from genome assembly GCA_004026885.1 of Lyroderma lyra. Lineage (NCBI taxonomy): Eukaryota > Metazoa > Chordata > Mammalia > Chiroptera > Megadermatidae > Lyroderma > Lyroderma lyra. Next base: position 38,587 of record PVJL010006281.1, on the reverse strand, counting down.
AGCCCCAAGAAGAACACAAACCCACAAACATCCCTCCCCCACAGGCCTCTGCCCACCCAGTATCAGCAGTAAACACCAAAGAAACTGCAGCAGCAACTGTCCAGAGAGACTACCAGAATGCAAAACCAGAGAAAGGAAGCCCAAAATAAATCCAAACAACAGACAAGAAAAGCAAAAGAAATAGAGACAGATTACCTTTCAGAAACAGAGCTTAAAGCAACCATTATAAAAATGCTTAGGGAACTGAATAATAACTTCAACAGAGAGATAGCAAGCATAAAGGAAGACATACAAACCATTAAAAAGGACCAAATAAAGACAATGATTACCTTAACTGAAATAAAGAACAGAATAAAAATCACCAAACCAGATGACATAGTTAAGTGCAAAGCAGTGATTTGCAAGAAAAGCCAGCAGAAAACACCCAATCAGAAAAACAAATAGAAACAAGAATCCAAAAACATGAGAATGGTTTGAGATTCTTCTGGGACAATATTAAGCATGAAAACATCCACATCATAGGCCTACCAGAAGAGACAAAGGAAAAGCAAGGGATCAAGAAATCATTTGAAGAAATCATGTCTGAAAATTATTCTAAGCCGGTGAAGAAAATAGACATACAAGCCCAGGAAACACAGAGAATTTCAAATAAGATGATCCCAAACAGTAACACACAAAGAAACATCATAACTAAAATAGCAAGTTAACAAAAAAGAGAAAATTCTAAAAGCCACAAGAAAAATGCAAGTAGTAACTGATAAGGGGACACCCATTCAACCCTCAGTGGATTTCTCACCAGAAACTTTACAAGCCAGAAGGAATTCACAGAAAATATTCAACATGATGAAAACCAAGGATTTACAACCAAGAATAATGTATCCAGCAAGGCTAGCATTCAAAATTGAAGGGCAGATAAAGAGCTTCTCACATAAGAAAAAGCTAAAGGAGTTCATCACCACCAAAACAGTATTATAAGGAATGTTTGGGGGACTTCTTTAAGATGGGAGGAAGGATGAGAGTGTGGGTAAAATGAGCAAAAGGGATGGAGTTTACTTTGATTGTTACAAAGCAATAATCAAGGAGGTAAAGAGTATAACATGGGGATATAGTTTATAAGGTTGCAGTAACTGTGTGTGGTGTTAGATAGGTACTAGATTTGGGGGGTGATAAGAAGAGAGCTGGAGGGTTGGAAAAAAGGAAGAAATCAAGGAATACAAATTCATACTCACAGCATAGTCACAGGGATATAAAATGCAGCATAGGGCATATAGTCAACAACATTGTAAGAATTATGTATGGTGTTAGAGGGGAACCAGATGTATCAGAATGATGATTTAATATGTTATATAAATGACTCATTACTGTGCTGTACACCTGAAACCATTATAATATTATAATTAAAATGTAATTTAAAAAATAAAAACAGCAAAAGAAAATGAGTTCTCAAAACTAAAAAGAAAAGTGATACAAGGAGTAAAAGTTTTTAGAACTTACTAGGTGCAAAGCTCAAAATCACTAAAGTAGAGAAGACACCTCAAAATCTCAAACTTGAGGTGACACCACACTGTTACCCAGACAATACAACATTTATTAACTTGTGACTGTAATGAATGGGCTAATTTGTAATTGCCCAGCTACCATGGAAATAGAAGGCTAGTATATTAGTCTGGTGATACGAAACTTTACATACATGGGCCTTAGAAATTTATTAGTCTTTTCACACTAGGGAAAAATATAAATTTTGTCTAAGCACAAAACTGAAAAAGCCAAAGTTAATTTTTCTCATATATAAAATGAGTGAAATCATAATTTTAGAATTAGAACAAATTTTTTCTATTGCATGTAATAATGGTGAAATCTGAATAATGTCTATGGACTGTCTCAGTCAATTTCCTGGTTTTAATATTGTACTATAGTTATATAAGATACTACAATTGTTGGGAACTAAGTGGAATCTCTCCCTGTACTAACTCCCTGTGAATCATAATTATTTCACAATAAAAACAATACTATTATGTAAAGTGATAAAAAAAGATTTGTAATTCAATATTCAGTTAGCATATCTTTACTGTTTATAGAGACCTAGGACAAGCTAAACAAAAATAAAAAATCTTTTACTGCCTGAGTAATAAGATATAAAAGCCAATTCTAGGTAATGCCCCACCTGAAACCCATACTTCATCCAGACTGCTAATAATAGGTTACCTATGTCAACTACTTACCTGAGAAGGAGGGAAAATTCAGAGAGGGAGAAGAAATTGAAGATTTGAAAAATGATTATCTGAATACAGGGTGGGCTCAAACAGCAATATTGTAGATGTAGGTTCAGGTTCTTAACTTTTAAAACTTGTCTATGTTTTATATTCTTTGCTTTTTTATTTTTTATTTCCTTTTTCCAGCAGAGTTCCTTTGGAAAGTTCCAGCCTGTTTGTAGTTGTTAAAAATAAACTAGAGAAAGATGTTTATTTTGTTGATACTTAGACCACATAAAAATGAAAATTGACAAGCCTCTTGGGATCCTTGCAGACACAGATAAAAGTTGTCATAAAACAACACAAATTTAGAAGAAAAGTGTTCAAGTTGCTACTGCTTCAAGAAAGCTCTTTTTTCTCATTTCTTGAAGACTTGTTAAACTCTGGTAGATTTTTCTGATACAGTTTAATTGATGAGAAGAGAAATACACTTATGAAAAGTTAACTATACAAGCTACAAAACAGTTGATCTCCAAAGGCATATATGCCAAATTAATGATATAAACAATAACTTCTATTATGAATTTTTAGGTAGAGGAGGCCAAGGTTCTTTAAGCCATTCTTTCTTCAGGAAAAACTGTTCCTAAGCTATATCAAAAAGATATATGTGATAGTTTTACTGTTGTAACTCTTCTTCCTAGCAAACTAGATCTTTGGATATGAACTTCCAAATTATTTCCCCTTTGAACTGTATAACAACCTGTTTAGAAGAGAAAACAGGAAATTGTCATTGTTTCATAGAGAAGTGAATATTTTAATAATAATGTGTTCATCTTTAGATATAGAAGCTACGTGCACACCACAGCAAACATCTGTGACCAGTATTGACCACTAACCAGGAACATTTTTGAAGAGTTCTGCAGTGCTACAAAGAAGTATGGCTCTATTTTCTAAATGATTCTTGTTTTTGTTTTTGTTTTTGTTTTTTACAACTTTCAAATTAACTTAAAGTAACTTCTTTCATCATCTGCTCTAAAAATTAACTTATGTTTATTGCTTCATTATGTTAATTAATCAATAACCCATTTATTTTGTGCTAAGATAACTCTTACCATACCATATTGTAACCTCACTACACTTCTAAGCCATCACTCCTCTCCCTCACCAGACTGTGAGCTGCTTGAAGGCAGAGATGAGATCTTTGGCATCTCTGTACACATACAGTGTGTGTCTCATTATTGGAAGATCACAGTAAACTCTATGCAAATAAATTAAATGCTGTTTGAAACAAGCAAAGCCATCATCTGTAAAATGAGTAGCATGGACTAAATGATCCCTATTCCAGGATTTATTATTTGTTTGAAAGTTCTACAGTCATTTTTTAATGACCTAATATAAGTCATTGACAACTTAATTATAACTAAACAATTAAACCTAAATATTTTGGTTTGTAAGGACTGGGAATTTTATTAATGGGACTAAAGATCATCTGTGTCCTTGTTCACTTTTCATTAATTTATCAGTTTTATTTGACATGTTTTACTCAAAGATCTTGGAATTTCAAATTTATATATGATAGTTAACAGACAAATGATTAATCTGTGTCAAAATGTAGATGTTTTTAATCTTATGATTTAGTGCCTTCCTTATTACTTTAAGAAGCAACTTTACTTAACAGAGCCACTTTAGGCTCTGAGGCTGTAAAGGTTTTTAATTATATTGGAATTAACAGGTAACTCTAAGTGATTTTGAATGATAAATAATACTTTCAAATGATAAACTTGTTCCATCATTCACTCTTTCACTCAATTAACATTTATTGAGTACTTGTGGGCATCATACATATGTGTTAACCCTGTGTGTGATATCTTTTTATATATCAACCAGATAGTCTATGAGGGAAAGTAACATATGCATACAGATCATTTAACTGCAAACTATATTTAAAGTTTCTTAGAAGAAAAAAGATAGAAATTACTTGGATGGAGGCTGAGGAGGCTTGGTCAAGAAAAGTTAACCGTGTTCTAGATTAAGATTTATCTCCTAGGAGAGTGAGTTCCATTGATAACAAATCTGATTATATTCACCCAACAATCTTTACCTAGGAGGCTCTCTTCTTGGAGAAACCTGTATTCTCACTTAGATTTTATTTTCCAAGAGAATTCAGTGCTTTTCCAATAGATAGATTATAAGTAGATAGAGATAGATGATGATAGTTAGATTATAGATAAATAGATAGAATGATAGATAAATTGATTGACTCATATTTACAAAACTACTATCTTTATATAAGAATAGTTAAACTGACAAAGAAGATTTGGGCCAATTTAGAGAAATTCATACAGAAGAATAAATTGTATAAACCACTGTATTAGGCATGTCCAACCAGTGACCCAGGACAGCTTTGAATGCAGCTCATAACAAATTCTTAAAACATTATGAGATTTTTTTCATGACATTTATTTTAACTCATTAGCTATCGTTACTGTTGCTGTATTTTATGTGTGACCCAAGACAATTCTTCTTCCAATGCAGCCCAGGAAGCCAAAAGTTTGGACACCACTGTTCTATATTATTTTGGTTATAGATACTGGCTTTCTTTTTTTTTTTTTTTTTTGGCTATTTCCTCTCAATTTAATTCATTAGACTTTTTAAAAATTCATTTTACTATATTTTTCATTAGTAAAAACATTTTTTCTTCAAAAAAATTACTATCTTTAGAGCTTTTCTTTCATTGAAAAACAAATTCACTTAAAAGGGAGATTTATGGAACAGTGCTGAAGCGATGTGACTTAAAATAAAGCAGAGCTGTCTTAGCTAGGTTTTGAAGCTTAAAATGGAGTTCATCAGGCAAACACAGGTGAAAAAGAAGAGGAAAAAGAGTGCCTATAGAACCCAAACCCCTCTCCTAAGGACAAAGTGTAGCTGGATCCCGCCTCATTGCCCCACCATTCTTGCTTCTTGCCATGGTAAAAAAAAAAGTATATGTAGTGACACTATGTAATGAAACCTTGTACCTCCTGTAACTTATGGTCTGGTAAAAATTGACAAGATTTATATATGTGTGTGTGTGTGTGTGTGTGTGTGTGTGTGTGTGTATGTATGTATGTATATATATATTGTAGGTACCAAGCAGACATTCCTAGAGAAACATGGATGGAGTTGGAAATCTGACGGTATCTTCTGGCAGTAATAACACATGCAATGACACTATTGATGACTTCCGCAATCAAGTGTATTCCACCTTGTACTCTATGATCTCTGTTGTGGGTTTCTTTGGCAATGGCTTTGTGCTCTATGTCCTCATAAAAACATATCATGAGAAGTCAGCCTTCCAAATATACATGATTAATTTAGCAATAGCAGATCTACTGTGCGTGTGTACACTGCCTCTCCGTGTGGTCTACTATGTTCACAAAGGCATTTGGTTCTTTGGTGACTTTTTGTGCCGCCTCAGCACTTATGCCTTGTATGTCAATCTCTATTGTAGCATCTTCTTTATGACAGCCATGAGCTTTTTCCGGTGCATTGCAATTGTTTTTCCAGTCCAGAACATTAATTTGGTTACACAGAAAAAAGCCAGATTTGTGTGTATTGCCATTTGGATTTTTGTGACTTTGACCAGCTCTCCATTTTTAATGTCCACGTCTTACAAAGATGAGAAAAACAACACCAAGTGCTTTGAACCTCCACAGGACAATCAAGCTAAAAATCATGTTTTGGTCTTGCATTATGTGTCATTGTTTTTTGGATTTATCATTCCGTTTATTATCATAATTGTATGTTACACAATGATAATTTTGACTTTACTAAAAAATTCAATGAAGAAAAATATATCAAGTCGCAAAAAGGCTATAGGAATGATTGTAGTGGTGACAGCTGCCTTTTTGATCAGCTTCATGCCATACCATATTCAACGCACCATCCACCTTCACTTTTTACACAGTGAAACTAAACCCTGTGATTCTGTCCTTAGAATGCAAAAGTCAGTGGTCATCACCTTGTCTCTGGCTGCATCAAATTGTTGCTTTGACCCTGTCTTATATTTCTTTTCAGGGGGGAACTTTAGGAGAAGGCTATCTACATTTAGAAAGCATTCTTTGTCCAGCATGACTTATGTACCCAAGAAGAAGGCCTCTTTGCCAGAAAAAAGAGATGAAATGTGTAAAGAATAGTGTAAACCCATCTCTAATGCAAATCAATGAAAAAGAGTTACTCAAGCAAATATTATTTCTAATTATTTACAACAAAAATTAATTTTCCATTAATAATTTACAAGTACTATTTCTTCCAAAAGAAAATGTGTAAGGGCTAGAATAGCTTAGTATTCAGCCAAATGGCCCTAAAGCCTCCTGCAAAGTACAGTCTAAAAACTGAAGAAGATAAATCTGGTCAAAAACCAGTTTGTGTCCAGTTATTTTTACTTTTCCTCAGGCCCCCAAAATAGAATGATGTAATTTTTTTTTGCACTTATCGAGGTTTTTATAGGAAATTCTCTCCCTACATGAAACAAAGATATTCCTTAGGAAACCTGACAATTGGCATTCCTATATTTGAATAGAAGTAATTAAACATTAATCTAAAGAAGATAAATAGGGGTCTACATTTTCACATGTTTATTACTTGAATCAAAATTAATAAAATGGCTAGACAGAGAGATCCAAGATGGCAGAGTAGATAAACACTGTGCCTGATTCTTTCTGTAAACACATTAAAATTACAACTAAATTATTGAACAACCAACATGGAGAACCATCTGAAGTCTAGTTGAACAGAAGCTTTATAACTAAGGATATTTAAAAAAGAAGGAGGCCACAGTGAGACTGATAGAAGGGGTACAGACGCAAAAGAAGCCAAACCTCCAGTGGTGGCAGAGAAAAAAGAAGGGTATCTCAGCCATGTAGGATCCCCCAAGAGGAGTGAGAGACCTTAGCCCCATACCAGGCTCCCTAGCCAGGATCACTGGTACTGATGAAATGGAAAATTACAGACAAAGCTGTTTAATGTAAATTCTGTGAACTCCCACTTCCACATTTCTTCCACCAGTTGACTAATGTATACATTTAGCTTCTGTAACCCTGCTTGCTTATCACATCAGCCAGCCCCCCCCACCCCAACCCTATAAGCGTCCAAAATGTCTGTTAATAGGGGCTCAGAATTTGAAGACTGTAACTCCTCTGAGCCCACTGGCATAATAAACTGGTTCTCCAACTCTCCAAGTGTCATTTGACTTCCTCAGTTACCTGTTCTGCTGCAACACTGGGAAGAGGAGGCCCACAACATCTGACTGTGAAAAGCAGTGGGAACTCTGACTGTCTGGTTGGGATGGAAGACTCCAGGAAACTCAGATGTGCTCTTAAAGTGCCCGCACAGACTCAGTCACTTGTGGGTACTCACCCTGGGCTCCAGCAGATGGATGGTGACTCAGAGGGCATTGGAGGCATATGAGGGGCAGACTGAGGTGTGTGGTTTTGGAGCAGGGGCTGGAGAATAATTGCCATTTTCCCTGGGTGCACCTTCCTTTCATGCAGCCAGCTTGTTGGTGCCATCTTTCCTGTGTTGTGCCTACCTATTCACCAGCCAAATCTGAACCTGATTGGTCTGTTGAGCTTTACTTCTCCACCCTGCTGACTCACTTGGATCCCACCTCACCCAACTCCACCAATGCCAGAGGCACTTCCTCCAGTGAGCAGCAAGCCCCACCTGCTTTGCAATATTTCTTGGAAAACTTTTTAAGTCCACAGGCCCCAGGATGATGGCAACTGGCATTGGTGTGCTCTGACACTTTTGCTGAGTGGCTCCAGGCACAGAAGTGGCATCAAACCATTTTCTATAGGAGCACCCAGCTCAGGTGACCAGGGAGACAGTCCCAGGGCCTCACAGAGTACCTACAACCTAAAGCTATCCAACAATACTGGGAGATGTAGCTGATCTACCTACTACATAGAAACAAATACTGACAGGTACCCAAAATGAGAAAACAAATAAATATATCTCAAATTAAAGAATGGCAGAAAATTCAAGAAGAAGAACTAAACAAGATATAGAAAAGCAACCTATCAGATATAGAGCTCAAAAATGATAATTTTGGGGATGCTCAAGGAATTTAGTGAAAACTTCAACAGAGAGATAGCAAACATAAAGGAGGACATAGAAATCATTTAAAAGGACCAGTCAGAAATGAAGGATACTATAATTGAAATTCAGAATGCAATAGAAGAAATCACCAGCAGACTAGATGGAACAGAGGATCAAATCAGTGAACTGGAAGAGAAGGTAGCAGAACATATCCAATCAGAACAGCAAAGAAAAAAAAAAGAATCCAAAAAATGAGGGTAGTTTAAGGGGCCTCTGGGACATCAAATGCAAAATCATTCATGTCATAGAGTACCAGAAGGAGAAGAGAGAAAGTAAGGAATTGAGAACCTATTTGAAGAAATAATGACTGAAAACTTCCCTAACCTGGTGAAGGAAACATACATAGAAGTCCAGAAGGAAGCACAGAGTCCTACACAAAAATAAACCCAAATAGGCCCACACCAAGACACACTATAATTAAAATGGCAAAGGTTAAAAACAAACAGCGAATACTAAAAGCAGCAAGAGAAAATCAACTAGTTACTTACAAGGAAGGTTCCATAAGTCTGTCAGCTGATTTCTCAACAGAAACTTTGCAGGCCAGAAGGGAGTGGCAGAAAATATTCATTGTGATGGAAAGCAAGAACCAACAACCAAGATTACTTTACCCAGCTAGTCTGTCACTCAGAATCAAAGGACAAGTAAAAAGCTTCTCAAACAAGGAAAAGCTAAAGGAGTTCATTCCCACCAAACCAGTATTACAAGGAATGTTAGAAGGACTACTTTAAGATGGGGAGAGGGGAAGAAAAATTATGAACAATAAAATGGCAATAGGTACACATCAACAATTACCTTCAATTTCAGTGGATTAAAAGCTCCAATCAATAGTCATGAAGGGTATTGCACTGAGTGGAGTGTCAAACAAAGGAAGACAGGTGCAAGTTGACTTTGCTTATAGGTGAAATCCAAAGAAGAAAATAAACAAGTGGAACAGGAACAGATTCATAGATATAGAAAACACTTCATTTGTTGCCAGATGGGAGGAAGGTTAGGTGAAGGGATAAAATAAAGGGAAGAGATTGATAAATTCAGTTTGGTGGTTACAAAGTAATAGTTATGGGAATATAGGGTATAACATGGGAATATAGTCAATAATGTTGCAATAACTATGGGTGATGTCAAATGGGTACCAGATTTGTTGGGGTGATGAAAGGAGGATGGAAGGGGTGGGTGAAAAAGGGAAAGAAATCAAGAAGTACAAATTCATAGTCACAGGGATGTAAAGTGCATCATAGGGTACATGGTCAATAACATAGTAATAACAATATACGGTGTCAGATGGTAACCAGATGTATCAGAATAAAGATTTTATAAGTTATATGAGTCTCATCACTATGATGTATACCTGAAACCAATATAATATTATATGTCAGATGTAATTGAAAAATAAAAATAAATGAGAAAAATTAATTAAAAGTAGTTTCTAAATAAAAATTTGAATGTTGATATTACAAATTATTTTAAGAAGTACTTATATGTATGATATGTGTATAACTGTATGTAAGAGATTTTGCTCTACAATATGCATTTATAAGTGGAAGTTAATTATAGGCTCTATTACTACTTTATACTTTGTACTTTTGTATTGGCATATTGACAGGAATATCAAGGATATGTTTACAGTGGTTTTTCCATTATAGTGAAAGCTTTGTTCTTAAAACAACAAAAATAACTTGATTATGGCTGAAATATAATATTCATGGACAAGCTTTTGCCAAAGTGTGGTCTGTTCCTTAATTCTGTGTTTCAAAAGGCACTTTATCTCTGAGGAAATTGATATTAGTGAAGAAAAAAGAAAGTTATAAAAGAAGTTCTTTCTGAATCTGTCATGTGTATGTTATTTCTATTTCACTTCTAATGTTGCAAACCCTTATGGGAAAAACATCAATATAAAGAGAGAAGACTTCTAAGGCATAGTAATAACTGATGCCCATTTATTTTTGTTTAACATGGCAAAAATTTGTCATTATCTATATATTTACCCAATACCAATTTTTCTTGCTTGAGACAAAAATAAAATGTAATCGTTCATCATAAAAGTCAGTCTTCATTTCTTATTTACTAAGCTTTCTGCTATTCAGTAAGTATAACGTGGTAGAAGAGCACTACATTGGAAGTCAGAAGACCTGAATATTAATCTAGACCTCATTATTTTCTAGTGGTATACTTTAAACAAGTGACATAAACTCTGATCCTCACCTTTCATTTGTAAAATGAGAATAATAACACTTGACCTGCCTTTCTTACATTTTTGAAACTCAAATGTGATCATAACATACATACCTATGTTAACATACATGTTAAAGTTTTACCTTAAAATTTTACAGTGTGATATTATTTTAAAGTATTTAAAGCTGGTTTTGTTACTTAAATATACTAATTCATATTTACTAGATGAATTCTCAATTTTAAAAGAATTAGAATAAAATATGACTATAATTAAATTTTATTGCACATAAAAGAATATTGATGCTTACTTATTTCTACCTCCAGGCTTTTGCCTTTGTTCTCACTTCCACTCACTATCCCACTTCCTCCAATACAGAAACATACCATACTTCAATCACTTACAAACTCACCATGAATCTGTTCTTTGATGTCATATGAATTTATAGCCTATGCCACACTGTTTAGTACTTAATTTTTTTTCCATGTGTTAGTATTTTCTCCCAAAGTGGAATCATCACTCTGTGGAATTAGAAATTTTCTGAGGTTGAAAAATATATCTTTAAATTATGTTACCTAACATTTATTAAGCTGCTACTCTCTTTTAAGTGCTTTATCTGTATCAATTCATTTAATACTTAAAAATACCCAGTCAGGTAGATACCATTATTATTCCTGTTTTGCTTATTTAAAAACTAAGGCTCAAAGAAGTTAAGTAATTTGTTCAATGTCAGACAGCTGGTAAGCATCACAACCAGGGTTCAAATCATGGCAGTCCAACTCCAGAACTCAATTTCTTAATTTGCTACGGTATTTTTCTGGACCATTTTCCACCTTCAAAATATAAGAAGTAGAAGCAAAGGTTTTTTTAAATGGTTTATTTGTTCATTTTTAAAACCAGGTTTATTTAAACTATATGCTTAATTTTTTTTTTTAATGAACACATGAGCCATGACCTAAATCTTATGATTTTATTTGGAAGAACATCTTAAAAATATTGTATACTATCCTAGAACATTGACATTAGAAGGACCTTAATGTTTATCATTCTTAATAGATATCTAATAACCTGTGGCATTAATATGCCACAGTCTTCATACACATTTCTGTGGTCTGTAACAGTCCTTTCAAACTTCATCAGCTATCCAAGCTCTTTTTCATTATACACATAGCTTTTTATTTTGTTCAGCCAATATGGTTTCTGTACCTCAAAAATAATTTTAGAACTTAAAGCAATATTTTGGATTTTGTCTCCAGAATAAACATAAATGATTTTGTGTACTCATTTCAGAATTTAAACTTTGGTTCTTTTGGTTGTCAAAATAGCATGGTTGTCAAAATATCTCGGTTTTTCATTCTAGGGACTGACTTTGTGTTTTTAATGAACCTTTGAATGACCTTTTGAGATAATTAAATATATTTCTCAATATCTTCCTCTTATAACCCTTCAATGACTCCAAAATTCAAGCATGGAAATTTCAGAAGCTTGAAAGCTGAGATTCATTCTCAAAACAGTGTAAATCTGTTGGCCTGTTTTAATAAGGAGGAAGGGATTAAAAACTCACTTATTCTATCCTATTTCATGTGCACAACCTAGTTTAGATTGACTTTGATCAAAATTGCAAAATGTTCCTGAAAGGCCAAATTGAAAACATTTTTTATTCATCCTAGAGCTCTGTTACCTAAGATAAATCTCAATGTTAGCAGATTGAGGTGCTGCTTGCTACCTCCAAAAATCAAGAGACAAGTTGGTGGAAAGAAAAGTAGGTTTATTCAAAACGCTAACATTCATAAAAGGCAGTGGACTCTTGTTTCAAAGACTACCTTCCCTGATCCTAGCAAAGTCAAGGTAAGGTAATTGGTCAGGCAGGCTTGAGGGCTGGTATTTGAGAAATCACTTCCTGGGGCTTGGTCTGCTTCTACTTAAGGTTATCTTGGATTCAGGTACTCAACTGCCTGAAGACTAAGAAATAACTGGGTTAACAGGAATGTGTAGCCTTAAGAAAAGGAACAAAGCAGAATCATCAAACAAAAACTATGAAATGATTCAGGCTATAAAATAACTAAGTGGATTAACAGAGCAAGACCTAATTAACTAGATTAACAAAGCAGGAGCTAACTAAGTTATTGATTTCTTGAGTTTCATTCCTACAAGGAGACAAATTGTCACTCCTCATTCATCTGTTCATTACACCTCTTTACTCTGCCCTATACATAATCCCTTCATATAATCCCTTCTTGATAACTTAGAAAGTAAAGAAAATGAAGAAACAAAGGGATGTGTTCCAAACAAAAAGGAAGAGATAAAAACAATAAAATCCTTAATAAAACAGAGATAAGTGACTTACTTAATAAAAAATTTAATATAATGGTTATAAAGATGCTCATTGAGCTTTGGAGAAGAATAGCTAAACAGTTAAGTATTTCAACAAAGAGAAAGAAAATATTAAAAAATACCAAAGAGAGTGGCATGATATATATAAAGTGCTAAAAGGAAAACTACCAATCAAGGACAATCTGCCCTGCAAAGTTGTCATTCAGAATTAAGATAAAGAGATTTCCAGACAAGCATATGCCAGAGGAATTCATCACCTCTGGAACAGCCTTACAAGAAATTTTAAAGGCACTTCTTTAAAAATGAAACAAAAGTGTGATTATTAGTAACAGGAAAACATGTGAAAGCATAAATCTTACAGATAAAAGTAAATATATAGTAAAATTCAGACTAAAGTAAAGGTGTTAGATTAATCACTTATAAAGCTACTATGAAGGTTAAAAGATAAAGTTAGTAAAAATAACTACAACTGAGGAGATTGGCAAAATGGCGACCAGAGAAGAGTTCCCTAAAACCTCTCCCAGAAAATACAATTAAACGACTGGCCAGGATCCAACATGGGAAACCCTGAGTGGCACAGAGACAACTGAGAAATCCACACATCAAAAGAAAACACCTGAAAATAAGAAAAACAGGGACAAATGGGAGAGAAGGGAGGGAGCAGAGATGGATCATGACCTGACATCACTGAGGCTGACCAAAGGAAATAGAAAGAAATCAGGGAGCAGCACAATATAGGGGAGGAGGAGGCCAACCAGTGACAAGAGTGAAGCCAGAGCAGTGTGAACATGGGAAGACCATGAGGGAGCTGGACCTAAAAGCAGCGTATTGGAGACAAAGCCTGGAAACCAAACTCTGAGGCTCTGAATACCAAGGAGGCCAAGCAAGGCATTGATCTGCCCTAGAGGATATTAGGGCCCCAGATACAGCATTGTGGTTCCCATCACCCACACAGCTGAAAGCATACGTGTGCCTGGTGCCCTAGCACGGGAACCCACCCCATGGCTCATGGCGCACACATGTACAGCACCCTCACAGTTCACTCTGTGCTCCAGGCTTGCCCTTGCAAATGCTGCCAGAGTGGTTGCCTTGGAAACGAATCACTTTAACGTGGCTGGGGATGACACTCTGGAAAAGAAAGAAAGGCAGACCTGACAGAATTCATTCCTCAGCCTGCATTCCATCAACCTCCTCTGTTTCCCCAGCTTCCCCAATGAAAGGCAGGCAGTGGAGTGGCCTCAGCTTGCATTTTGTTGGCCTCTCACTTCTCCTGCAGCTTCCACAATGAACTGCAGGAAATAAAGACTGTGGATTGCTGCGCCCCACCTCCAAATGCTGGTGAAGACCAGACATACAGTTTAAACACCTCCCCTCTCTCCCAAAACTTGCCCCGCAAAGCCACCTACTGTATTCTGTACAAGAAGACACCACAAAAACACTAATCAGAGAAATAAAGTGATCTTCTGGGCCTTGCTGAAAATAAAGCCCTCATGCCAAAGAAGAAGAAGAAGAAAAACACAACAGATAATATGAGTACCTTAGGATTTAAAGCTATTCAGAAAGAAGATGAAAAATCTCCAGAAGAGAATCTTATATATCTGGAAATTTATGAACTAACTGACATAGAATATAAAATAGTTGTTCTAAAGGCTATCAGAGAAAAGAAAACATACTGGAAAAACACCATAGGTGAGGTGAATGATCTCAGAAAGGAAATTCGTGAACTAAAAGAATAGTTTAACAAAGAAATTCAAACTATAAGGAAGAATAAGATGAAAATTCAAGAGATAAATAATACAATAAAAGAAGTGAGAAATAAAATAACTACCATAGGAAACAGGGCATGGAAACAACTCAGAAAGAGGAACATAGAAAATATAGAACCAAAAGGATTGAAAGAACTCTGCAAGAACTATCTGACTCCGTGAGACAAAACAACATCAGGATAGAAGGATTAAAAGAAGGAGCAGAACTCTCTACAGAGAGCATACTCAAAAAAATAGGAGATAAGAAGTTTCTAAACCTATGGAAAGATATGGAACTCCAAATTTAAGAAGAAAAGCAGTCCCCTCAATACTTGGACCCTAGCAGATCTTCTACAATACACATAGTACTGAAGATGTCAAAAACCAAAGACAAAGAGAAAATTCTCAAGGGAGCTAGGGAAAAAATAACTATAAACTTTAGAAGTAAAACCATCAGGCTGGCATCAGACTTCTCAACAGAAACTCTATGAGCCAAGAGGGAGTGAAATCAAATATACAAAATATTAAAAGAGAGAAACTTCCAGCCATGAATATATTATCCAGCAAAATTATCCTTCAGATATGAAGGTGGAAAAAAGACCTTCCTAGAAACACAGAAGCTGAAGGAATTCACCAGCACAAAACCACCACTTCAAGAAATACTGAAGGATGCTCTTCAACCTGAAACCAAACATCATGGAATAGAGTTAGGACAACAAAAAAGAAACAAAAATTAAAAAATACATTTATAAAAGGAAGTAATGGTCAAAGGAAATCTACATATATCATTCATCACTTTAAATGCTAATGGACTGAACTCATGAATAAAAAGACACAGTGTAGCAGACTGCATTAAAAAGAAAAACCCATCCACATGCTGTCTTCAAGAGACACACCTCCACCATAAGAACAAACACAGACTCAGAGTGAAAGATGGAGAACAATACTCAAAGCAAATGGTAAACAGAGAAAAGCAGGAATTCCATACTGCCATCTGACAAAACAAACTTCAGGTTAAAAAAGATAACAAGAGACAAAGACAGACATTACATAGTGATAAAAGTCACAATGCAACAACAAGAAGACTTGACACTAATTAACATACATGGTTCCAATCAGGAAGGAATAAAATATATAAATCAACTACTAACAGATCTGAAAGGAGAAATTGACAAAAACACAATCACTGTAGCTGACTTGAACACCCTCTTAACAGCCATGCACAGATCATCGAAACAGAAAATAAACAAGGAAATATCAGTTCTAAAAGACACATTAGAGCAACTGGACATAATTGACATTTCCAGGACACTTCATGCAAAAAAAAAAAAAAAGACTATACATTCTTGTAGTGCACATTGAACATTCTCAAGGATAGATCATATGCTGGGATACAAAAGTAGCCTCAGCAAATTCAAGAAGATTGAAATTATACCAAGTGTATTCTCAGAACATAAAGCTCTGAAATTGGAGATCAACTGTAAAAGGAAAGCAGGAAAAACCACATATATATGGAGATTAAAAAACATCTTATTGAAAAATGACTGGATCAAAGAACAAATAAAAGAAGAGATTAAAAAACAGAGAAAGCAAAGACAATGAAAATACAACATATCAAAATTATTGGGACACAGTAAAAGCAGTAATAAAAGGAAATTTATATCATTACAGGTCTAACTTAAGAAACAAGAAAAATCACAAGTAAACATCCTAACATCCCATCTTAAAGAATCAGAAAAAGAAGAACAGAAAACATCCTAATGTCAGGAGAGGGAAACAAATAATAAAAATTAAATCAGAGCTAAATGAAATGGAGAACAGAAAGACAATAGGAAACATTAATATTACAAAGACCTGGTTCTTTGAGAAACTCCACAAAATTGGCAAACCCCTGGCTAGACTAAACAAAGGGCAAATGGAAATAACACAAATATCCAAAATTAGAAATGAAAGGGGAGAAATTACCACAGAAATCCAAAGGATTATAAGAAAGTACTATGAGGGGCTTTGTGCCACTAAATTTAACAACCTACCAGAAATGGACAAGTTCCTAGAAACTTATAGCCAACCTAGACTGAACCAAGAAGAACTAGATGATCTGAATAGACCAATCAATAGTAAAGAAATTGAAATGACTATCCACAACCTCCCTAGAGGCAAAAACTTTGGACCAGACAGTTTCACCAACAAATTTTACAAAGCATTCAAAGGAGAATTAATGCCTATCCTCCTCACACTCTTCCAAAAAATTGAAGATTAGGCAATACTTCCTGACTCATTGTATGAGGCCAACATTACCATAACACCAAAGCCTGGTAAAGACAACACAGAAAAAGAAAATTATACACCAATATCTCTGATGAACACAGATGCAAAAATTCTAAACAAAATATTAGCAAATAGAATACAATAATGCATCAAAAAGATCATACATCATGATCAAGTGGGATTTATTCCAGGAGCACAAAGATGGTTCAACACATGAAAATCAATCAATGTGATACACCACATAAATGAAATAAAAGATAAAGACCATATGATCATATCAATTGATTCAGAAAAACCATTCAGCATGTTACAACATGCATTTATGATGAAAACACTGAGTAAAATGGGGATAGAAGGAAAGTATCTAAACATAATAAAGGCTATATGTAACAAACCCACAGCTAACATCATACTGAATGGGAAAAGCTGAAGCTTATTTCCCTAAAATCGGGAACAGAACAGGGATGCCCCATGTCACCTCTGCTATTCAATATAATACTGGAAATTCTAGCCAGAGCAGTCAGGCAAGAGAAAGGAATAAAAGGTATCCAAATTGGGAGAAAAGAGGTAAAACTGTCACTATTTGCAGATGACATGATGTTTTATATAGAAAATTCCAAAGACTCCACCAGGAAACTATTAGAAACATAAAGCGAAAACAGTAAATTTGCAGGATACAAAATCAACAGCATTCCTATATACAAACAACGAATCTTCAGAAAAAGAAATGAGTCAATACCTTTTGCTATCACAAAAAAAGAATGAAATACCTTCGAATTAACAAAGAATATGACATACTTATACACAGAAAATCACAACTCACTTTTGAAAAAAATTGAAGAGGACACAAAGAAACGGAAAGATATTTCCGGTTCATGGATAGGAAGATTTAACATTGTTAAAATATCCATATTACCCAAAGCAATTTACAAATTTAATACAATACCCATCAAAATCCCACAATCATACATTCACAAAATAGTTTTTAAAATCATCATATTTGTATGGAACCACATAAAACCTCAAATTGCCAAAGCAATACTACATAAAAAGAATAAAGCTGGTAGTATCATACTCCCCGATTTCAATTTATACTACAAAGCATCAATAATCAAAACAGATTGATATTGGCAGAAAAAACATACACACAGACCAATGGAACAGAATTTGAAAACCCAGAAATAAATCCACAAATTTATGGACAAATAATTTTTGATAAAGGAGCAAAAAATATGCAATGGGAAAAAAGAGCCTCTTCAGTAGATGGTACTGGGAAAATTGGAAAAACACATGCAAAAGACTGAATTTGAGCTGTGAACTCTCACCATGTACTAAAATTAACTCAAAATGGATTAAAGACCTTTATATAAGACCCAAAACAATAAACTGTATTGAAGAAAACTTAGGTACTAAACTTATAGACCTAGCGCTCAAGAAAGACTTCATGAACCTGACCTCAAAGGCAAAGGAAGTAAAAGCAAAAATAAATGAATGGGACTATATCAATTGTATGCCTGAAACCTATGTAATCCTTGCTAACAGATGTCACCCCAATAAGTCTAACAATAAAAATGAATTTAAAAATATAAATAAAAAAATAAAAATAAAAAAATAAAAAGATTCTGCACAGCAAAAGAATCCATCAACAAAGCAAAAATACAGCCAACTTAATGGGAGAAAATATTTGCAAACGATGCATCTGACAAGGGTCTAATATCTAAAATACATAAAGATCTAATATGACTTAACAACAAAAAAACAAGCAAACCCAATTAAAAAGTGGGCAGAGAACCTGAACAGATACTTCTCCCATGAAGTAATACAAACAGCCAATAGACACATGAAAAAATGCTCAACTTAATTAACTATCAGGGAAATTCAAGTCAAAACCACAATGGGATACCACCTCACACTTGTTAGAATGGCAATTATCTACGTGACAAGGAATAACAAATGCTGGAGAGGCTGTGGAGAAAAAGGAACTCTCTCACACTGTTGATGGGAATGCAAATTGGTACAACTGCTATTGAAGATGCTATGGAGTTTCCTCACAAAATTGGGATTGGAGTTACCATATGACCCAGCAATCCCCCTTCGGGTATCTACTCAAAACACTTGAAAACCTTAGTCTGCAAAGACTTATGTACCCCAACGTTCATTGCAGCACTGTTCACGGTTGCCAAGACATGGAAATAACCAGAGTGCCCTTCGACAGATGACTGGTAAAGAAGCTGTGGTACTTATACACATGGAATATTACTCAACTATAAGAAAAGATGAAATACTGCCATTTGTGACAAAATGGATGGAACTGGATATTGTCATGCTAAGTGAAATGAGCCAGACAGAAAAAACCAAGAACCATATGACTTCACTCATGTGAGGAATATAAAACTAAAAGCAACAAAGAAAAAACAAACAAACAAACAAACCAAAACTCATGCACACAATCAATAGTGTTAGGGTTATTTGGGGGTAAGAGGGGGGGATAGGAGAAGAGGGAAGGGATGAGAGAGAAGGGAGGGGTAGCCAAATATATGGTGATGGAAAGAGAACTCACACTGGGTGGTGAACATGTAATGCAATAAATAGTTGATATACTTTGGAATTGTACACCTGAAACCTATGTAACTCTTAATAACCAATGTCACCCCAATAAGTCTAACAATAAAAATATTTTATATATGAAAATAAATAAAAATAAATAGGAAAAAATAACTACAACTACACTAACTTTTTAAGGAATACACAGGATAAAAATATGTCAACAACGATATATTATTGACATCAGCAACAAAAATCATGGAGTGGGTGAAGTGTAAAAATGTAAAACTGGAATACTTTTAAACTTAAATTTTTATCAACTTAAAAAAAAACTGTTATATATGTAAATTGCTATATAATGACCTCATGGTAACCAAAAACTAAAACTTAAAGTAGAGACACAAAATGTAAAGAGATAGGGATCTAAGCATAAAATACAAAAAATTATCAATTCAAAGACATAGAGCAGAAGAAAAATAGAATAGAAAAAATACAAAACAGCCACAAAACAATTAACAAAAACAAAATTGTCATAACTACACACCTATCAATAATTATTTTAAATATGCATAAACTAAATTCTTCAACCAAAATAGAGTGGCTGACATAAGTTATAAAGAATAAGACCCATCAATATGCTCCCCACAAGAGACTAACTTCAGATGTAAAACACACACATACTGAAAGAAAAAGTGATAGAAAAATATATTCCATGCACATGAAAACCAAAAGAAAGCTGGGCTGGCTACACTTACATACTTATATCAGATAAACTATATCTTTATAAAAGACTATAATATAAGATAAAAAGGGAATTACATAATGAGAAAGGGGTTAACTCAACAAGAAGGTAAAATATTTGTAAATAATTATGTAGCCAACATAGAGGCACCTAAATACACAAAGCAAATATTAACAGGCATACAAGGAAAAATTAACAGCAACATAATAAAAGAAAATGATTTTAATACCTCACTAGCATCAATGGATAGATAATCCAAACAAAATCAATAAAGAAACATTGGCCTTAAACAATACATTAGAGCAGATGAACTTAACATATGTGTACAGAAAATTTCATCCAAAACCAAAAGACTACACATTTTTCTCAAATGCACATGAAATATTCCTCAGGATAGTTCATATGTTAGACCACAAAACAAGTCTTAATAAATTTAAGAAGATTAAAATTATTCCAAGCATCTTTTCAATGATATGAAACTAAAAATCAAATAAAACAGAGAAGAAAACCTCACGAATGTATGGAGTTTAAACAAAGTACTACTGAACAATCAGTGGGTGAAAAGAGAAATCATAAAACATGTTAAGACAAATTAAAATGGAAATGGAGTATACCAAAACTTACGGGGTGCAGCAAAAGCAGTTCTAAAAAGAAATTTCATAGTGATAAATGCTTATCTAAAGAAATTTTTAAAAATTAACACAAATGAACAGCCTAACTTTACACCTCAGGGAACTGGAAAAATAAAAGGAAATAAAGCAGAAACATTTGCAGAAGAAAGGAAATAACAAAAATCAGAGCAGAAATAAATGAAATATAGTATAAAAAGACAATATAATTTAGTGGTTACCTGAGGGCAAGGGGGAGGGGTGGGAAAAAAGAGAAGAGTCAAATATATGGTAATGGAATGAGAGTTGACACTGGGTGGTGAACATCTAGATGATGCACTGTGGAATTGTAGACCTGGAACCTATGTAGTTCTTGTTAACCTATGTCAATTCAATTAAGCCTAGCAATAAAAATAAAAGACAATACAGAAAAGGTCAATGAAACTGAGAGCTGGTACTTTGAAAAATAAATAAAATTGATTAACTTTTAGGTAGACTCAGCAAGAAAAATAAAGGATTCAAATAAATAAATTCAGAAATGAAAGATGGGATGCTACAACTGATTAGGTAAAAATACAAAGATTCATAAGAGACTACTATGATCAATTATATGCAAACAAATTGGACAATCTAGAAGAAATAGATGTGTTTCTATAAACATACAAGCTAATCATGAAGAACTTAATCACAAAGAAATAGTAAATCTGAACAAAATGATTTATAGCAAAGATATTTGATCATAAATTTTTTTAAAAAAGAAACAATAAATGAACAATCACAATAGACAATAATTTTTGACACAGGTGGTGAGAACACAATGCAACACATAGATGATAAAGAACTGTACACCTGGAACTTATGTAATTTTACTGATCAATGTCACCCCAATAAATTTAATTTAAAAAATAAAATAAATAAAAATTTCAAAAAAAGAAACTCTAAACAAGAAGTCCAGGACCAGACTTCACTGGTGAATTCATCCCAACATTTAAAGAAGAATTAATATTGAAATACTTTCAAAAGATAGAAGAAAAAGGAGTACTTCCAAACTAACTTTACAAGGCCAACATTACCCTGATACAAAAACCATAAAAGAATATGACATTAAATATATATATATATATATATATATATATATATATATATATATATATATATATAAATACCCATGATGAACATAAATGCAAAATCCTCAGTAAAATAACAGCAACAGTACATTAAAAAGATTATAACCATGATCAAGTGAGATTTATTTCAGGGATATAAATGGTTCAACATCTACAAATTAATCAATGTGATACACCACATTAACAAAAAACAAGAGAAGGATAAAAACCTATGATTATATCAATAGATGCAGAAAAGGTATTTAACAAAATTCAATGTTAAATAAAAACTTTCAAGATAGTGGCTATACAGGCAACATCTCAACATAATAAAGGGCATATGTGATAATCCTACAGCTAACATCATACTCAATGGTGAAAGGCTGAAAACTTTTCTTCTAATATCAGGAACGAGATAAGAATATTCATACTTGCCACTTTTATTCAACATAGTATTGGAAGTTCTAGCCAGAGAATTGGCAAGAAAAAGAAATAAATGTCATCAAAAACACAAAAGAATAAATAGAACTGTCATTATTTGAAGATGCCATCATATTATGTACAGAAAATCCTAACGACTTTATTTAAAAAATGGTTAGAATAAGCAAATTCAGTAAAATTACAGGATACAAAATCAATATACAAAAATATGTTGTGTTTCTATACACTAATCATGAACCATCAGAAAGAGAAATTAAGGAAACAATCCAATTTACTATCGCATTATAAAGAATAAAATATCTAGGAATAAATTTAATCAAGGCAGTGAAAGATCTGTACACTATAAGACATTGATGAAAGAAACTAAGAAAACACAAAATAAGTGGGGAAATATCCCATAATCATAGATTGGAAGAATTAATATTGTTAAAATATCTATACTACCTAAAACAATATACAGATTCAATGAAATCTCTATTAAAATTTCAATAGAATTTTTTACAGAAATAGAAGAAACAACCCTAAAATTTGTATGGAACCACAAAAGACCTTGAATAGTCAAAGCAATCTTAAGAAAGAAGAACAAAGTTGGAAGCATCACAATTCTTGGTTTAAAACTATATCACAAAGTTACAGTAATCAAAACAGTATGGTATAGGCATCAAAGAGACCCATAGATGAATGGGACAGAATAGAGAGCCCAGGAATAAAACCAAACATATTTATGATTAATTATTTTATAACAAAGGAGCCAAGAATATACAATAGATAAAGGACAGTCTTCTCAATAAATGGTGTTGGAAAACTTGGCAGCCACATACAAGAGAATAAAAATCACTATTTATACCATACAGTAAAATTAACACAAAATGGATTTAAAAATTAAATATAAAACCTGATATCATAAAACTCTTATGAAAAACATAGGCAGCAAACTCCTTTACATAGATCTTGGTGATTATTTTTGGATTTGACACCAAAAGCAAAGGCAACAAAGCAAAAATAAACAAGTAGGACTACAACAAACTAAAAAGCTTCTATACAGCAAAGAAAACCATCAACAAAATAAAAAAGCAACTCATTTAATGGGAAAAAATATTCACAAATATATATCTGATAATGGGATACTATCAAAAATATATAAAGAATTCATACAATTCAAGTTTAAAAAAATCCATTTTAAAAGAGGGCTAAGAATCTTAATACATATTTTTTCAAAGAAGATATACACATGGCCAACAGGTATATGCAAAGGTGCTCAACATTACTAGTCACCAGGTAAGTGCAAATCAAAACCACAGTGAGGTATCACCTCATACCAATTAGAATGGCTATTATCAAAAAGACAAGAAATAAATGTTGACAAGGATGTGGATAAACTGCTGATGGAAATGTGAATTGTTGCAGCCACTATGGAAAGCAGTACATAGCTCCCTCAAAAAAATAAAAATAGGACTATTACGTGATCCAACAATTTCACTTTTGAATTCTGGATATTTATCTGAATTCTAAAACACATGTGAGGGCTGTGTGGAAAAAATTTCAGCCATAAATGCCTCTATTTTTTACTTTAGTAATACATTTCTGGATACTTTAAAGTTCAAATGCTCCTCCATGTTCATTGCAGCATTATTTATAACCTAAGTGTCATCATATACGTGAAATCATATGTTATTTCTTATTCTCTGTCTGATTTATATCACTTAGTATAATACCCGCTAGCTGAATCCGTGTTGTCACAAATGGTAAGATTTTATTCTTTACTATGGCTAGGTACATATTCTTTATCTAATCACCTATTGTCTGTCACTTAGGTTGTTTCCATATTTTCGCTATGGTAAATAATGCTGCAAAGATGATAGGGATGCATATATCTTTTTGAATTAGTGTTTTGTATTTTTCAGATAAATAACCAGAAATGGAATTGCTGGGTCATTAGATAGTTCTATTTTTAATTTTTTTAAGAAGCTGCATACTGTTTTCTGTAGTGGCTACACCAATTTGCAGCCCCACTAACAGTGTACCAGGATTCCCTTTTCTCTACATCCTCACCAACACCTGTTTGTTGATTTATTGCTTATAGCCATTCTGACAGATATGAGGTTACATCTCATTGTGGTTTTAATTTGTATTTTTGTACTGATTCGTGACATTGAACATCTTTTCATATGTCTATTGGTTATTTGTACGTCTTCTTTAGAGAAAAGTCTACTTAGGTACTCCGCCCATTTTTAATTGGATTTTTTGTTTTTCTGGTGTTAAGTTATATGAGTTCTTTATATACCAGGGTGCCAAAAAATGTATATACACATTTTAAGAGATGTTATCTATGTATTACCTTTTGAAGTTAAATTGAATTGTGGTAGCAATGTGTAGTATGATGTTCGCTCAAAATATGGCATCAATCAAATGAATGCTAGCATCATGTAACAGGCAGGACAGTCAAAGAAAATGGTGGAATCACAGTTGTTGTTCCAGGAGCTCAAGACCATTGTGAATTGGTGTTTGAAATTCAAGAACATTGTGGAAGTACAATGACCATGGAGGCATGAGTATGCAATAGAACCTCCAACATGCCTAATAATTACATGCATTCATGATCAGTGTGAGATGCATGGTACTGTGTGTCACGTGCACAAGGGCATGCATAGCAATACAAGTGGACACTGGTCAATGTTACTCAAGCAGTAGTTTCCCATAATCAGATGTGTCTGGACACTGATGGTAACCACTTTGAGCACCTCTTGTAATTGCAGAAATCAAACATGACTTGTATTCACCTTTTGATATTGGTATATATTGAGTATTACAGCTTTAATACAGCTTTTTTCTTTCTTAAAATGTGTATATTTTTTTGGCACCCCCTTCATTATAGATATTAACTCCTTATCAAATGCATCACTGGCAAATACCTTCTGACATTTAGTAGGCTGTCTTTTCATTTTGCTGATAGTTTCCTTTACTATGAAAAACATTTCTAGTTTTATGTAGTGCCATTTGTTTATTTTTTTCTTTTGTTGCCCTTGCCCAAGGAGATAGAATAGAAAAAATATATATTATTAATAGCAATGTCAGAGTTTACTGCTATGTTTTGGTCTAGGAGTTTTATGGTTTTGGGCCTTATATTTAAATCTTTAATGCATTTTGAGTTTATTCTTGTATATGGTACAAAAAGGTGGTGATGTTTTATTTATTTTTTTATGTATCTGTCCAGTTTTCCCAACACCATTTACTGAATAGACTGTCTTCATTCCACTGTATATTCCTGCCTCCTTTGTCATAGATTAAATAACCATATGGACATAGGTTTATTCCTGGCCTCCCTATTCTGTTCCATTGATCTATGTGTCTGTTTTTATGCCAGTCCCATGCTGTTTTGATTACTATAGCCTTGTAGTATAATTTGCTATCAGCCAGCATGATACTTCCAATTTTATTATTTTTTCTCAATATTTCTGTGACTAATCAGGGTCATTTGTGGTTTTATATAAATTTTAAGATTTATTCTAGTTCTGTGAAAATGCCATTGGTATTTTTATAGGGATTGCATTGAATCTATAGATTGCTATAGGTAGTAAGGATTTTTAAATTATTTTAATTCTTCCCATTCAGGAGCATGGTATAAGCTTCCATTTATTTGTAAATTATTCAGTTTCTTTCTTTAATGTCTTATAATTTTCTGAATACAGGTTTTTCACAAACTTGGTTAAATTTATGCTTAGGTACTTTCTTTGTGCAATTGTAAATGGGATTGTTTTTTAATTTCTCTTTCTGATAGATTCTTTGTAGCAAATATAAACATATGTTTAAATTAACCAAACTTAAATCAGTTCTAATATTCTATAATTTCTCAAATCAAATGATACTGAAAAGCAATTATATAAGCACTTAATTCATAGAGCTGTTTATATAAACCAATTCTAATAATATTTCCAGTTGTAGACACATATACACATATATAGATAGACACAAACTGAGACCTGAAAATTTCATTTTAAAATTTTAGCCATGAGACAGATATGGAAAAAAACAAACAAAAACATTAAACTATAACTCTTGAAGTTAAGTTTAATCATTCAGATGATTTATTTTAGATAAACAATTTTTAAAGAGACTGGGAGTTTGAGCTGCTTAAGCAGGGAACTCTTTTAGCTGCTTGTGTACTATGAAATCATTTTTCTTTTCCTATTTTTTCCTTTTGTTTGTTTAGACAGTTGTGGGCTATGTTTACATTTCTGATTATTAGTAGAAAGACCTTGAAGGCTTACAAAATCCTATTAGACTTGTAATTTTGCCAAATTTCTGAACATAGAGTTATTAAATATCTTGAAATATCTTGTCAAGATTCAGGCAAGACAAGCAGCAAGAAATTTTAAAGCATCTGATTAGATGGCCAAAATTTCTTTTAGAATTAATTTAGAAGTTATTTTTCTTTTAGAAACTTCTGCTTATGAATTTAAAAATGTATTTTATTTTCATGAGAGGTTTGGATTCATCTCCTAATTAAATTTTTTTTCTCATAATAAACAACATAACAGACAGACCCAGAAAAGGAAACAAAGAAGTTCAATTAAATGAGTACTTACCCATTAGGAAATAACATCCTGTCATTCCTGTGGCATTCAGCCACATGAAAGTACCTGGAACAATTGAACCCCTTAAAAGAAAAATCCCTCCCTTGAGGGGAAGACCCCTCCTGATCTCAAATAAAGATATTTGACCCCTACCAAACAAGGAAGTAAGTCCATGCACCTTCACAGTAGGCTGGCTAGATGTACCATTTTGAATGGGATGGAAAACAATGGTACTGTCCCATTTCAAATAGTACATATGGTCAGCCTAGTTTCAATGGGCTAAATTCAAGGTGTCAGTAGGTTCACCATATTTACCATTTGAAACAAGACAGTTTCAAAATGATATGTCTGGTCAGCCTAGCTTCACAGTCAAGGAGACAGCCATCCATGGAAGCAGTGGGCACAAAAGAGGCTTTGTAACTACCAGACCCATTTCCAAGGAATGCTGGATCATGAAGGTGAAACAACTTTAGATTCTGTTTGACTATACCAGATATGTTAAGCTAAATACAAAAAGGTCTTTGAAAGTGAGAGGCAACAAGTGTTTATTTTAGATCAATAAGAATAGCTATTTGGGACTCACTGATAGAGGCAGAAGCCCAAACAGTGTTCTGATATGGAGACAATGGCAATAGGTATCCATGAGAAAGGGAAAGGGAGTAATCACACCAATAGTACCAACACATTTCTATTAGTTCAGATAATATAACATAGTGATGTTAATTCTAAACTATGTTTTTAATTTTCAGTCCAGTAGTCACAATAATTGTTTTTTTTAAATTATCTTAGCAGTTTTGGGGGGCACAATGTTACTTTATTCCCAATCTAAAGGTTATTTTTCCCTGTTATAACATTTGAGGCATAAGACATGCAAGGCTTCCTCTGGCATGGCAGCTTCAGCTCCATTTTAAAGTGGCTCCAATATTTTATCTTTTCTTATGGCTGAGTAATATTCCATTGTATATATTTACATCTTCTTTTGCGATAACATGGATGGACCTTGAGATTACTATATTAAGTGAAATAAGACAGACAGAAAAAGTTGAGTACCATATGATTTCACTCATATGTGTGATATAAAACTGAAAACAACAATCAAACAAGAAAAACAAATGAAAACTCATAGACACAGACAACAGTTTAGTGGTTACCAGAGGGGAAGGGGGAAGGAGAGTATTAACAGAGGGTAAGGGGAGTCAAATATATGGTGATGAAAGGAGAATTGACTGGGTAGTGAACACACAATGAAATATATAGAGATGTATTATAGAACTCTCTGCTTGAAATGTATATCATTTTACTAACCAATGTCACCCCCAATAAATTTAATTTAAAAATAATAAAAAATAAAGTGGCTTCATTTACTTATTTTTTTATATTGCTCTGATAGTGTTTTCAGTATACTATCTCCACATTTCACTTTTCCAAATTCTCTCAGTTTTCACGGTGACCAGAGCTAAACTAAATTCTTTCAATGGTAAATTTTTATCAGCTGTTATTTGCCTGGCAAATACGGTACCTGCTTCTGTGTGCATTTTCAAATACCTCCACAAAAAGTCTTGGCTGTGGTAAAATATCAACATACCCTCAGTGACAAAAATACAGCTTACAGAAAGTCCCCTAAGCATACTTCCCAGCTTGATCTTACTATTTTTTAAATCATATGGAGGCTACCACCAAGAAGACCATGTGAAAGGGGTAAAAAACATAAGATATGGTTCATGCCCTTTGAAAAAGAAACAGCATTTCCCTTCTTTCAACTGTAGTACATGGCTCTCCTCAAGTCTAGAACCTTTCTTAAACTAGGCAAACTACAGTGCAGACCTCTTTTACCTAAACTTTGAGGGTACGGGTGGTAGAGAGCACAGAGTGAAGAATCAGGAGACTAGTCTTGCCACTAAATAGCAAGGTCCTTCACCTCACTAACTCCACTTTCATCCTTAAATGAGATGTTTTTGCAGCCACTTGTTCTAAGATTCATACATTTGATTTCATGAGTAAGTTACAAGTATGTCTGCCAGTATTATTTAATTTTTAATTGTACTCCTGTTCACATCTCTTCCAGACCTTCCTTGTTTCTTCTCCAGATCAGATCAGTTAGTTCTTTCAGCAGTCTAAATCTTGGGGTTTCCTTGAATTTCTTGTTAGATTTTTATTCCCAATCCCACAATTTCAGCCCCATTCTTTATATATGAGCTTACTTTGTCCTTGGTTCTGTCTACAGTCTCTCTTGGTCTGTTCGGTATAGGCAGTACCCAGCTCCACTCCCCAGAGCTGCTCCTGCTTGCCTGATGTCTTCAGACCTTACTGCCTTTATAACTACTCTCAAACCTCCCAAACTTTTTCACCATGTTGCCTCAGTTTAGGCTGTTGGGAACACATCTCACCCTTCCTACAAATATTTCCCCCATTTCTGATGCCAGCAGCAGTAAACTATTAATAAAGGCAGTAGATTATATTGAATTGACTGAACTCCTATCTGAGAATCACCATTCCCCAAACTCAGCTCCTGGCATTTGTCTCCTGTCAAACATTAATATCTCATTTAAAAACTCTTAAATAACTGTTTGTTTACTCTTGACTCAACCAGTCTAGAAAGACTCTCATCAATTTAGTGGAGAGCATGGGTAACTGACAGGGAAGAGGGAGCCTGGTCACACAGCTCATAGTGAGCTATAGTATTTAAGTACCCCTGCCCTTTCCTCTCACAAATCCCTTTCTTAGCTGACACTTGTGTTCATCCTATGATTCAGCAATTTCCTTTTTCATTCAGGGCCACAGCTGCCACAGACCTTTAAGAAACAGAATTCACACAATAAAACAGCTAGAGAGATAGTTTTCCATATTCAGAATGCTAATCTCAAGAGAACAAAAAAAAAAAGGTGGTCTGTCCCACCAAGAAATAGCCTGATATACAATTATATAAAGGCCCTCCTGTCAAGGAACTCCGGAGTAGTGGCTCTCTACTCCCAGGTAGGCACAAATTGAGCCCTTTGATGTCTTTAATTCTTTTGACTGGCATTTGTGCTGGATGTATCTGGAAAGGACCTGTAAGCTAGGAACTCTTAGCCACAAGAAAAGGGGGCACTCCATGGTCACTCTTAATTTCTCGGCTAAAAAGACTAGACAAAAAAATGCCAAGGGGTTACAGAGGGCCCGCAGAAAAAGTTCTGTTCTTATATTACATTCTCTGATGGGCATTGCTTTTCAAGGAGACCCTGTCATCCAGTTCATGTCACCCTCCTGCTGAGGCGTGAGGTATCAAAGCCATCCCCTGCCCATTGCTGACCCCAGATGTTGAGGTCTGAAAGTGGCTCTGTCCACCACCTTAGTTCTTTTTGAGGTGTCATGAGTGGGATGTGACTATCAAAGTAGCAGTCTCACACATGTTTTTCCACAATGTCACACTTAATCAGAATAAAGTCATGGATCTAGTCCTACTGGTTTGGTTTGCCATGGCATTAACCAAGGCTCTAGCCAGAGAATAGCTTCCATTAGTTGAGGTAAGGCAGTTCCACACAAGAGGATCTCACAGATTTGCAAGCAATAGGGTTAGGCAAAGCAAACAAAGTCTTATTAAAGAAGAATAGAGGACAGAGTCCAGTGTTCAACAAGAGTCCCTATGGCACTGGGGTAGATAGCATTGGGTGTCACGCTGAGCTGGTGAGATGGTTAGGAGGCAAGTCTTCAAGCACTCTGTCTGGGACGAGTGCAGATGCAGTTGCCAGCTTATCTGTTAAGGTCTGAGCAATGAGCTGCTAGAGAGCACTGATTTTATGCTCAAGACTGGATGCAGTGCACCCATTTGCAGTCTGATAATGTTCATCAGTAGTCTGATGAAGCCATCCAGATGATCTTGTTCCACCTTGCATCTGGAGTTATCTGGATAGGACATTCACTGGGTAGACCTTTCTCATGATGCTCTGGCATGACTGTCAGAATTATTAGGGTCCATTTTAAGTTCACAATTAATGTTCTATACACAAGGTAACTTCTTGATTGCCCATCATAAAGATGATGATGACCTCCAGGGGACACTTAAGTGATTAAAGTGCAGAGACATAGAAGATGGGAAAGAGTAGGTCTCTTTCAGCACCCAAGGAGGGAAGGAAGCCTAGGAGCCACTACTATTCCCTTTCTCCTGACCTGGTGAACTGTCAGTATTTTTCAAGGCTGGCATGGGCCTGTGACCCCACTGAGGCCACTGCAACCACTCTTCATTTTCTTTTCCTCTCACTTTTTCTTTCTTGCCTCTCTTCTCCTCCACTCTTATTCTAATCCTTGAGCTAGAAACTGCTGTTGCTGTAGCTCCTAACAATGTGCCTTTATTTTATCCATCAGTGGTAGTTGGTATGCTCAGAGATGCCAAGAGGGCATGAACAGCCTCAGAGAGGACTTCTGCACGGGGACTTCTACATTAGGACAGGACATGAAAGATGCGAAAGGAACACACAGAGTATAACGGGGCAGGGTCTCCAGGTCTGGAGATGAAATTGCCTGTTGCTGGGATGCTGATGAATAGAGTTACATGGCTTCTGGGGCCTGCTGAAGTATATAAAGAAAAGAGTTTCTGAGTTGGGGGTCAAAGCAAGGGAAGACCAAGGGTTCCATTTACATCTCAAGCCTCATTAGCTTGGTACCATATAAAAGGCACATTCCCTAGCCATCCATTGGGCACTGTGTGCAAGGACCTTGCTTTTCCCACCCTCAATGCTGGGCGTCTGCACTGGGGTCACCTAGGTCCCATCATCTCCTCCCTCCTTGCTTAGCTTTACTTCCCCACTTGTCTTTGTATTTGGTGACTGCTTTTCCAGTTCAGTCTTTTGTCTTTCTTAATCACTGATGGGTCACTGTAGCTCAATTTCTTTTCCTATTCATAATGCACTGTCCCAACTAGGAAATAACCTGGAGAGTGACCTGTTTTAGGACAGTAATACTTTTTCCTACTTTCTATGTTCCTGAACTTTACAGTAACTTTAGTTTTCTGAACAGTTAGTTACAGAATCTGGAACTCCTAAGGTCAGAGGACATTTTTCAGGAAAGTCTCATCTATTTCTGCCCATTGTTGATTTTAATCTTATTTTTTATTAGTCTTCCATAGACACTATATGTGCTGGTTAGGTGCTTATTTTATTGAAGGGAGAAATATATATTCTTTGCAGAATGTATACAAGAGATTTGCCCAGTGCTGAATATTTTTTTAACCACCTAAGAGACCAGTATATATTTGTGGCTTAGGGTGGAGAGGTTGGTTTGTTAAGAAATCACTGGGTTGTTCTTGTTTTTAACCTTTTCATTGCACCTTTAAGGTACCCATTATCATTTTTGTGAATCATGGACTTTTCTGAAGCTAAAAAGAAAGCTAACTGGTAATGCCCTTGCTTCTTTTACCTGTAATTTATTATTACTATTATTATTTAAGAGTTATTTGAAGGGGTGCCTTGTGAAATCCTTTGAATCAAGTTGTCTGGGTCTCCGTTAATGGTATACTTGGAAGTTTTTTTCCCCCAAATTAGTCTTTATATACGCAATCCCTTGACAATAGAACACATTGTTTTCAAAAAGTTTTGTTGATGCTGAGTTCATTGAAGAATTTAATTATTTATCAGTATCTTGACAAGTATTCAAAGGAGTCAAGGACCATAAGCATTAATTCATAACTTGATGCTCTGCCACCCCCAGCCCCAGGGCAGCTAACGGTGCATTGTGTATATCACCGTGGATTTCTCAGGAACTCTGTGTGTGTGTGGGGGGTGTGTGTGTGTGTGTGTGTGTGTGTGTGTGTGTGTGTTTCTTTTTCAAAGTAAGCACAGATACCCTAGAGATTTTCCCTGCCAACTCAGAGGTACTGCAGGTAGCTGAGCAATCTGTCCTACACTATTAATGGAGGAAGACTTTATTGCAGACTTCAGCAGAAGCAGCTATCTTCAGCTCTCTGGGAAGATTTTGGTGCTGCTCTGCCAATTCTCCTGGGCATCTAATGGTGTGGTGTGAGCAGTATATTGCTCAACTACAACTGAAGAACACACAACACACTCAAGGGACACCACGAGATTATACATACAGGAGATCAGAGAGATTGTGCCATTGGACTACACAGGACACATACTACATAAGGCCACCAAACAAAGACTAAGAGACATAAGAGATACACCTACTACACAGAAGCAATCACAGAGTGAAAGCCAGAATGAAGAAACAGCAAAACATGTCCTAAATAAAAGAACAAGAGAATTCTCCAGAAATACAGTTAAATGAAATGGAGGTAATCAACCTACCAGAACAAGAGTTTAAAATAGCAGTTATAAGAATGCATTAGAAACTTAGTAAAACTTCAGCAAAGAGATAGCAACCATAAAGAAAGGCATAGAAACCATTAGAAAAAAAAAAAACAGGAAAATAAATACAATAACTAAAGTGAAGACAACACTAGAAGAAATCAACAGTAGGTTAGATGAAGCAGAAAATTGAATCAGCAACCTAGAAGACAAGGTAGCATAAAATATCCAACTGGAAGAAAAAATAGAAAAAAGAATTTTAAAAAATGAGGATAGCTGGACAGACCTCTGAGAAAACATTAAGCATAACATTTGGATCATTGGAGTATCAGAAGGAGAAGAGAAGGAACAAAGAATTGAGAACCTACTTGAAGAAATAGTGACTGAAAACTTCCTTAACCTGGAGGAGGGCAAGATGGTGACCAGGGAAGGAGGTCCCTAAAATCTTTCCCAGAAAACACAATTAAACAGCCATCCAGGAGGCAAGAAAGAACTCTGAATGACACAGTGACAACTGAGAAATGTACACATCACAAGAAAACACCTGAAGGTTAGAGGGGTGATGGTAAGTGAGAGAGAAGGAAGGGAGCAGAGATGGTTTGCAATGGGACCCTGTCGCTGCTAACTAAAGGAACTAGAAAGAAATAGGGGAGCAGTACAATACACAGGAAGGAGGAAGCCAAGAGGCGACAAGAGTGAAAGCCAGAGTGGTGGAATGCTGGGAGACCATGAGGGAGCTGGACCTTAAAGCAGCATGTTAGGGACAAAACTTGAGAACCAGACTCTGAAACTCTTAAGTAGCAAGAAAGCTGAATGAGGACTCTAAACAGCCCCAGGTCAAAATAAAGCCCCAGATACAGCACCTCGGTTCCTGACACCCTTGTGGCCTGCAACATGCACGGACGCGCGGCTCCTCTGCAGGGCCGCAGGTCATCGCACAGAGCTGAGGCGTGCTGGCCACCCTCACGTGCCTGTGACATCAGGCCTGCAGCTTTAGACCCGTGGCTGGCATGCGCCCAGCACCCTTGCTTGGCGCTCCTTCAAGGCCTGGCCCACAGTGCACACATACCCAGCACACTCGCATGCACCTGGTGATCTCACAGGGCCCCTGCGTTCCAGCCCATGGATGGTGTGTACCCAGCAACCTCAACCAGTACCCTTGTGCACACCCGGTGATCTCACAAGGCCTGCCTATGCATTTGGCCCACAGAGCGTGGGCATCTGGTGCCATCACAAAGGACTCTCATGAAGCCTACATCCCCAGCCCCATGCTGTATGTGCTCCCAGTGCCCACACGCAGTGCGATCTTGCAGACTGAGCCCAAGTGGTTGCTGGGAAGATGAAACAATGGAAGGCGCCTAGGGTAAAGCACTGGAGAGGGAAGAGAAGTGGATTTTACAGCGTTCACCCTAACCAGCGAGAGCAGCCTTGGCATGCATCCCATCAGCCTCCCTCATATCCCCCAGCTTCCCCAGCAAAGGCAAAAGGTGGAGCTGCCCCAGTGTGCATTTTTTTCGCCCATCCCCTCTCCTACAGCCTCCCCAATGAAATACAGGAAGCAGAGGGACTACAAATCAATGTGCCCTGCCTCCAAATGTGGCTAGAGATGAGAGATAAGACACAGAATACCTCCTCTCTCTACCAAAACTTGACTCCCAGTGGCACCTAGTGTCTGCTTTACAGCAAGACCCCACAAAAAATTAATCAAAGAAAGAGAGCTCCTGGGCTCTGCTGAATATAAAGCCCCCATGCCAAAGAAGAATTACACAACAGATAATATGAGTACCTTAGGATTTAAAGCTGCTCAGAACGAAGATAAAAAGATCTGAAGAAAAGTGTCTACTATACATAGAAATTTCTGATGTAAGTGACAGAGAATATAAAGTAGCCATTCTAAAGCCTCGGAGAGAAATGAGAACATACTGGAAAAACACCATAGCTGGGATGAATGATCCCAGAAAGGAAATCCATGAACAAAAGGAACAAAGAAATTCAAAACATAAGGAAGAACAAGATGGAAATTCAAGAGATAAATAATACAATAAAATAAGTGAGAAATGAAATGACTGACATAGCAAACAGGGCCAACTAGATGGAAGAAAGAATTAGTGATATTGAAGATCAGAATATGGAAACATCTCAGAAGGAGGAAGGTAGAAAATATATAGAACCAAAAGGATTGAGAGAACTCTGCAAGAACTCTCTGACTCCATGAGACAAAACATCAGGATAATAAAATTAGAAAAAGGAGCAGAGCACTCCACAAAGAACATACTCAAATAGTAGATGAGAAATTTCCAAGCCTATGGAAAGATCTGGAACCCCAAATTTGAGAAGAAAATAGGTTCCCTTGACACCTGGACCGTAGCAGATCTTCTCCAAGACACATGGTAATAAAGATGTTCAAACCTAAAGACAAAGAGACAATGCTGAAGGCAGCCAGGGAAAAAAGATCTATAATCTTTAGAGGAAAACCCATCAGGCTGGCATCAGACATCTCAGCAGAAACTCTACAAGACAAGAGGGAGTGGAATCAAATATTCAAAACTTTAAAAGAAAGAAACTTCGAGCCAAGAATAATTTATTCAGCCAAATTATTCTTCAGATATGGAGGAGGAATAAAGACCTTCTCATGCACAGAGAAGCTGAGAAAATTTGCCAGCATGAGGCCAGCACTTCAGGAAATATTGAAGAAGGCTCTTCAACCTGAAACAAAACATCGGAATAAATGGAATAGAGTTGGGGCAACAAGAAACAAAAATAAAAGAAAACAACAACAAAAAGTAATGGCTGCAGGAAATTCTCACATATAGATGATCAATCTAAATGGTAAGGGAATGAACTCACTAATTAAAAGACACAGAGTAGCAGATAGGATTAAAATACATAACCCATTCATACGCTGTCTCCAAGAGACACACCTCAGCCATAAGTACAAATACAGACTCAGAATGAAAGAATGGGAAACAATACTCCAATCGGATGGTAACCAGAGAAAAGCAGGAGTTGCCATACTGATATCTGATAAAATCAACTTCAGCTTAAAAAAGATAATAAGAGACAAAGATTAGCATTATAAGGCACAATACAACAACAAGAAGATTTAACACTAATTAATATATATGCTCCCACCCAGGAAGGACCAAAATATACAAAGCAATTACTAACAGATTTGAGAAATTGACAAAAGAACAATGCTTATGGGAGACTTCAACACCCTCTTAACAATCATAGACAGATCATCCAAACAGAAAATGAATAAGGAAATATCAGCTCTAAACAATACATTACAACAATTGGACATAATTGACACTTACAGGACAGTACATCGAGCAAAAACAAACTATACCTTCTTTTCTACTGCACATGGAACATTCTCAAGAAAAGACCACATACTGGGACATAAAAGTAGCATCAGCAAATTCAAGAAGATCAAAATCATACCAAGCGTATTCTCAGACCACAAAGCTTTGAAATTGGAGATCAACTGTAGAAAGAAAGCAGGAAAAAAAAAATACCTGGAGGTTAAACAACAACTTATTAAAAAATGACTGGATAAAAGAACAAAAAAGAAGAGATTAAAATATATAGAAACTAATGACAATGAAAATACAACATATCAAATAAGGTAAAACAATAAAACAAGGAGGGAGGGCAAAATGGCGACTGGAGAGGTCCCTAAAGCCTTTCCCAGAAAACACAATTGAACGGCCGCCCAGGAGCCAAGAAAGAGGATGCTAAGTGACACAACGGCAGCTGAGAAATACACACATCACAAGTAAACACCTGAAGGTTGCAGAGAAGGGGGCGAGCAGGAGAGAGGGAAGGAGCAGAGATGGATTGCAACAGGACCCAATCACTGTTGACTATCTGGGAGCAATGCAGTGCATGGGATGGGGGAGCCCAAGAGGCGACAAGAGTAAAAGCAAGTAAAGCAGCAGAATGGTGGGAGACCGTGGGGTATCTGGGTTGGGGAGCTGAGCTTTGGACCGGCGAGTTGGGGATGGAGATTGGGAGCCAGCCTCTGGAACTTTTGAGTGGTAGGAGGGCTGAGCGAGGACTCTGAACTGTAGATACAACACTTCGGCTCCTGGTGCCCTTGCGACCCACAGCACAGGTGCACACGGCTCCTACACAGGGCTGTGGTTCCTGTTCCCAGCCTGCTGCGGAGGCGAGCCAGCTGCCTCAGGTCAGGCCCACACCTTTGGACTTGTGGTGCTCACTTGCTTGTGCGTCCCTGGGTCCTAAAAGCAGTGCGAGCCTGCAGACTCTGCCCCAAAAGCTGGACGCTGAAGCAGGCCTGGGAAGAAAGGCAGATTTGATACCATTTGCCCCAGCCAGCAGGAGCAGCCTTGGCCCGCATCACCCAGCTTCCCTAGCATAGGGCAGAAGGTGGAGCTTCCCTAGAATGACTTTTGTTGGCCTCTCCCCTTTCCTACAGCCTCTCCAACAAACTAACTAACTGAAGGAAGTGGAGGGACCCCAAATGATGCACACCGCCTCCAAACATAGCAGGAGACCAGAAATAAGAAATAAACAACCCCCTTCTCTCCCAAAACTTGGTCCCCAGTGCCATGTAGTGTCTGCCCTACAGCAAGACACCACAAAAATACTAATCTGGGCTCCTGGGCTCTACTGAATATAACACCCTCATGTCAATGAGGAAGAACCCAGCAGACAGGATGAATTCCTTAAAAACAAAACTGCTCAAAAACAACATGAAATTTATCCAGAAGACAGCTTATTAGACAGAGAAGTTTCTGAACTAAGTGACAGAGAATTTAAAGTAGCCATTCTAAAGGCTCTGAGAGAAATGAAAACATATTGGCAGAACACCATAGCTGAAATGAATGACATAAAAAAATGAGATGAACGACATAAAAAAGGAACTCTGTGAACAAAAGGAACAATTTAACAAAGAAATTCAAAACATAAGTAAGATCAAGATGGAAGTGCAAGAGACAAATAATACAATAAAAGAAATGAGAAACAAAATAACTGCCATAGGAAACAGGGCCAACCAGATGCAGGAAAGAATTAGTGATATCAAATATCAGAACATGGAAACAGCTCAGAAAGAGGAACAAAGGGAATATAGAACCAAAAGGATTGAGAGAACTCTGCAAGAAATATATGACTCCATCAGACAAAACAGCATCAGGATAATAGGATTGGAACAAGGGGCAGAGCAATCTACAGAGAGCATACTCAAACAAATCATAGATGAGAACTTTCCAAATCTATGGAAAGTTCTGGAACCCCAAGTTCAAGAAGAAAACAGGTCCCCCAGATACCTGGACCCCAACAGATCTTCTCCAAGACACATGGTACTAAAGATGTCCAAAACTAAAGACAAAGAGACAATTCTCAAGGCAGCCAGGGAAAAAAGAACTATAACCTTTAGAGGAAAACCCATCAGGCTGGCATCAGATTTATCAGCAGAAACTCTA